>PVLD010013731.1:0-54905 GCA_004027595.1 Dinomys branickii | reverse complement strand
TCCAACGTGAGGAAGGAGACCTGTGAATCTAAGTCTGGCTGCCTTTCATGAGACTGGGCTGCTATTGGAGAACATGGGATTTTTCTGATTCTGAGGATTTTTCTAAGAGTGGTTCCTCTTACAACAGTGATTTGCAGCAAATTTTAAGAGATGTGGAATTGAGCTTCAGTTAAAACAAAATCACCATGATGAGTAGAATGGATGTGGCTTCTGTACCCCGCTGAGACCTCAGTTTGGGGCTGATGGGGAAGTGGGGAGACAGGGCATTGCTGAGGATATCCTGCCACTTATAATATGGAAGGCAGAGGACTACAGACCAAATGACGATGTTTTCTAAGAGAAGTGTCAAAGTTTGGCTTGGACTGGATTGAAACCTAACTCTCCCCCCCATCCCCCAAGATTCACAAGTATTTAATTGCTCGGAACTAGCCATTACACAAGATACCTTTATGTATATTATCTTTTGTAATACCAGAAGTTCATGCACTAGATTCGCATGAATATTCTCTTGCACATAGTCCAAAAATCCAAGGTTTGAATGTAAAGAAATTGTGAACACTGAATTCATTTGGCTGTCAAATCTGACCCAAAGTGATATGAAGTCCTCACTTACTCACACTGTGTAAATTATCATAGCCCTTGTTGTAGGAAGACAGTACTTGGGTTTGAATACAGAATGTTGCCCAGATCCCACCAGGGACGTTGTGGATACCCTTGTTATCTCTTGAAAGTATAAACCATCCTGTATGCTGAAGTGACTATGGTGGAACGAGGGTGTGAATTGTAATCTATGTTTTAAAACTGGGGAAACAGAACCCTTTAGAGAAGTTCAGCGACTAGGCTAGTGACATTCAACTCATTAATGACACATGAGGTCTAAATATATGTAGATTTCAAGTGGACTTTGACTCGTTAATGGGGCAGTTTCTGGGGGGCAGAATCTCTGAGCCGAGATGTTGCTGACTGGGAGACAGGCACCAGGCTAGCAGTTGGATGGGATTTCTTTGTGGGTAGCCTCTTGTTAGCAGCGAGATGTTTGAAGAGACAGGAGGGAGAAGGGGGGTTTGGAACTTGGAAGGCTGACAGGAGTCTCGCTAAGCAAACTGGAGCTGAGGACCCTGGGGGCCAAGGGCCACCGGACCCAGGCAAAAGACTTGGGTCAAGTGGCATGGATATTCTATGGCCAGGTTAAAGAGGTTTTGTGAGCAGGAAGACCATCAGGATTTCCTCCTTCCCTTAATACATAGGGCGGTGGGTTGTGAGTGGTAACTCCTACTGTGAGCACGGAATTCAGGAGATGGGCAGGTAGAGTCTGTAGCCAGTGCTGAGAGAGTTGAAGGAGCAGGCACTTCAGCGCAGCGCCCTTGGTTGAATTGTGTCTCCTTCCCACCCAGCAAATATGCTGATGTCCTAAACACCAAGCCAGCTGGAGGTGGCCTTATTTAGATTTGAGGTCACTGCAAATGTAGTTAAGATGAGTCACCCTGGAGTAGTCCTATAAGGTCTGCTGTCCTTGTGAGCACATGGCCAGGAGAAGACACAGACACAGGGGAGACTGCCCCCTGTGATGAATGCAGAGATGAAACAATGTCACTCCAACCCAAGTCACACAGAAGACAGCTAGGAAATGACAAGCCATTAGCGAGAAGCAAAGAAGGATTCTCTCTCCACGTTCTAGAGGGAGCATGGCCTGCCTGGGCCTGGGTTCTGACTTCTGGTTTCTAGATTGGTGAGGCAAAAAGGTCTTGTTGTTTGAGTCATCCAGTGTGTGGCACTTTGTCATGGCAGCCCAGGGACGTTAATATCACCATTAGGCAAAAGTGCTCACTCTTGGCCAGCATGAGGACCTCTGGGGCTCCTATTAAAGTCTCCTTGCCCTGGTTTTGTCAGCCTGATTTCATCAGAATGGCTGGGCAGCGTGCCAGGCATCAGAGTTTTCAGTCTCCCAGGAGTATTTCAACATGTGGCCAAGTGAAAGATCCTAGCCTGGAGCGCTGCGCACGGCGGCTCCTGGAAAGGGATCCAGTTCCCAGCAGTAACTGAGTCCCGGGGGGCCTTTTGGGGACCCTGTGGAACCATGTTACCCACTCAGGGTGACCTGATCATTCTTTCCCTTGACCCGAACCTTTCTCTTCTCTTTCTGCTCTCAGTGGGTTGAATTGAGGGCAAACTTTGCTTTTCACGACTTGCTAAACACGCACGACACAGCCAGCAATTTCTAGGAACTTGCTGTGACTCTAGCTACCTCCATAAAACTTTTGCTTTCTACTGGGACCTTTTACCATCTTGGCTCAAAAAAGACCATTTCTCATTAGGCTTGAAAATCGTGCTTAACTCTTTTAAAAATTAAGACATTTTATTTTCCCTTCCTTTTCTTTCTTCTTTCAGTCTACCTGAGAGCTAGATCATACACAAGCACTTTATTTTTCTTAAGACAACAAACCCAGGGCAAATGTGGTTGAACTTAACAGTGATACTGCGCT
The DNA here is from genome assembly GCA_004027595.1 of Dinomys branickii. Lineage (NCBI taxonomy): Eukaryota > Metazoa > Chordata > Mammalia > Rodentia > Dinomyidae > Dinomys > Dinomys branickii. Next base: position 52,422 of record PVLD010013731.1, on the reverse strand, counting down.
GGATTTTCACTCCAAAATTGGAGAGATTCAGGGCCTAGCCTGAATCTTGCCTGTGGTGGGAAAGCTGGTAGGACAAGGGAGGCTGCGTGGGACAGAAGTACCCAACAGGCAACAAGAGCCACCTCCCAGCACCTGAGCCTTCCGCTGAACAGACCCATCCTTTTTCCAGGCCTGAATGAGCTCAGAAAGGAATCAAACTGGGTCCTGTGTCTAGTTGCTCACACCCTAGCGAGAGGACAGACACTTAAATGTTCAGTGCTGAGTGCGGATGCAGGGCACGCGGGTCCTATTTCCTGGACGAGTCCTGAAGACAGAGGTGTGGAAGACCACCAGTCTGGTCAGTCCGACCTTAGGCCTGGTATTCTGTGTCAGGGGAAAGCAGCTTCTCAGAGCTGCCCCTAGGAAGGAGGAGAGGCGGTGCAGATCCTGGATAGGCAGAAGCAGTAGGCACCATACTAGGCATTGATGATGAAATGGAAAAGAGAGGTTAGGGCCTCTCTTGTGCTGGACCTGGAATTTTCTGTTGGGTGCCCGGAGGGAGCAGTGTATAGCCATCACAAGTTTAAAATGATGGAAGGCATACAGTAGATTTCTTTATTCTATCACCTCTGCCTCTTTACTCCTTGAGTGGATACTGGTCAAGTGATCCTAGCCCTTTCATGATAGCCTGTCATTCTGAAGATGATCATGGGGCCATAAAGCTTCAAGGTCATGGCCTAGGCCATTTGATCCAAGCATCTGTACAACTAAAGGTTGCCAGGTGGCCCTCGGCGATCAGTTTGGCTTACTGATCTTAGAAGAGGCATCACTGCCTCTCTCCTAGCTTTGCAAACCCCAGTTTCACTCTGGCTAGCTCAGTCTGTGATCTGTGGCTAAAATAGCACAGAATGTGGCAAAGTTTTGCCATGCTGTGCCTTTAAGCAACAGGCTGAGGTTTTTTTTTTTTTTTTTTTTTTTTTTGGTCTCATTTTATCTAACAGTTTAATGAGGAGTCTGTGCTCTGAAGTTGTCACTCAGATTGGAAAATACACGATCGGTCCCCCTGACTTCCCTGGAAAGGTGGATGTACCATTTATATGGGTTCAAACATGAACATCGAGTTGCCCTTGCTTCCTCTCTTCTTTCAGCCCCTAATCCTATCTGGTTTTGCTCGGAAATGTCCCTTGGATCTTTGTTTTCTTTTTTTCTTTTCTTACCAGGATGCCATCGTCTTTCTCCTGGAAATCACTGCTGACTGGTCATTATCTGTTCGACTTCTCTGCTACCATCTATACTTATCCAACGGAGAGGTCTTAAATCCAAACTGATTATATCATTTCTGAGTGTAACAGTGTTCATGGCTCTTCGAATAAATCCAGAATTCTGAACCTTCTAGAAATCTGGGTCACTTGGACTCTCACCTCTGTCTGCCCTCTAGTGGACATGCCCTCAAGCTCCAGGGGTTTCTCAGTGCTTAGCAAATGTGGTTGTTCTGTTGTGCCCCAGGACATTTGCATATGCTGTCAGAGGAGACTACCTTTTCTCCTCTTTCTGCTTAGTTCTCCTACCTCTTCATCTCGTTCTTTAACTTTCAACCCTTAGTTTACTGCTGTGGTAACTTAGTAACTTGTTAAGTGATATTATAGACTTTTGCCTTTGCAACAGAGCACAACTTGCGGTTATGTACTTATTGGAGTGGGTATGGATGGTTTATCACCTGTCCTCACCTCTTGCTGGGTCATTTCCATGCCTTTCATATTCTCATGCTTAACATATTGCCTGTGAGCCCAGTAAGAATTAGATTCATGTTTACTGAACGAATTAATGACCACAGAATGAATGTGTGACAAGGAGATGCTTTGTGATGTCATATAACTTGCCCATCTCACACAGCTTGCGTGTGACAGGGCTGGGAATAAAATTGAGATCTGTCCCTCCTCGCCCCAGGTGGTGGCATTGGAGAGTCGCCCTTGTCACTTTCCTCATTGCTGAGACACACCCAACACCCGCAGTCTAAAGGAGGGGGGGTTTACTTGGGCCCGTGCTTTAGCAGCCTCAGTTCTGGTGTGCTCAGCTGGCCGCAAGGCAGGACCACGTAGCCAAATGTGCTGGAGAAGAGCTGCTCACGTCTCTGCAGCTGGGAAGCAGAGAAGCAAGGAGCCTAAGAGCGGGAGAAGTCTTTCCCATCACGACCGCAGGGACTCACCTTCCTGATCAGGTTCACCTCTGAACAGCAAGACAGCTGTAAGCCCCCATAACACAATCGCTTTTCAAAAGCCCCACTTTGAGTACAGGAGCCTACTATAGCAAGAGCCCTCTGCCCAAGCCTTGGTCTTGACAGAAAGAAGTTCATCTCACCTTCTCCAGAATCGTGGGTGCTGCCCGTCACAGTCAGTCCTGCCTGGAGGCTTCTTCCTGGCTCTGCTCTGTCCCAATGTCTCAGCTGTTGGAAATTATCTTGGAGAATTTGCAGACTTACCAACAGGAATGTTTAGGAAGGAACTATTTCAAAGAAGATACTTGAGCCATTTGGGGGGCAGGAAGTCACCCAGCAAAGTCAGTGACTCTTACATTCTGACCTGAGTTTGGCTCCTTGAGACACCATGCTAGAGTCGGGGTACCTGAGAAGATAACATGCATCTCCATGTTAAATGGGAGGGTGGGGGCGAGAGACGGGGCCTCACAGATTATTCTGACATCTAATAAATATTAATAAAATGCCCATTTATTGTCAGGCACTATAGAGAATCCAGCTGTGGGTAACTCAGATCTGATCCTCCAATAAATACAAAATGTAGATTTAGTTAGTGGAAAGTGATGCTAGGAAAATGCCTCACTTACCTTGGCCAACATGGGCTGTCTGAACAGACTGCACAGGTAAACACTTCAGCGGGCTGGATGTGTCCCTCGATTACCCTCCGTGGCAAGGCATGGGTGGTGCTTTTTGCCAGCCTAGAGAAGGGAGAGGAGCTCTTGGGGGGAGTGGGCAGGGAGGGGTGTCACAGCAGGGCAGCAGCCTTCTGTATGCGGCTGAGGGTGGCAGGGGCCAGATAACTTTTCCCAGTGAACTGTGCACATGCCTGAATGACGTGGACGACCCAGCTTCTGGGGCTGGGGCCAGTGTGAGGCAGCAGAGTGCTGGGTGTGCTTATCAGGGTGCTGCAGTAAGTCTGGCTTTGCATTGCCTGGGCAAAAATCCCAACTCTAATACTTATTTACTGGGTTACCCTGCACAAATTACTTTGTGCTGCAAATTCCTTGTTTTACTGATACTTAAGTCTTAATTTCTAAGGATTAAATGAAATAATGAACATAAAGCAGTGGGCACCGTGCTGCAGACATAAGCAGTGTCTAATAAACATTAGCTATCATTTCAGACATAAAGTGGGCTTAACTGTCCCTATTTCTTGGATGAGACATCTGCTGAAAGGTGTCTCCATCAGGGCCAGGCTGACTGGAGATTTCAGCCTGAGGCCTTTGTGCTCCAAAGCTCTGTGTGTCTCCTTGTGTTTGCTTGTGTTTCTGACGTGCACCCCTGGAATCCAGTCCCCATCCTGTGCCTGCCTCTCAGAATGCAGGACTGACTTCCTCTACAGATGTTGTCTTTCTTCTCATGTTCTGTCTGGCTCTGCATTGCCAAACATGTAAGCAGTCATGAGGATCAGCCTCTAGTCTGGGCAAGCTTTACAGGGAATAGAAACATGCAAGGGTTACTGCTTATTTAATAGCTGGAAGTACACAGGCTAGGCAGAAGCCTGAAGGCTCAACGGCCTTTTGTGCTCTTTGGGGAACCCATCTCTGGGGAGGCAGGCGATTGAGAAAGGATGTTGAACTGTCAGCAACATAGCGCTCTGGAGATGTGCCTGGCCCCACACAGAAGGTGGCCAGAGGAGGGGCCCTCAGCCTGCAGGCCTGGGCAGCAGGAGGTTGGGGTGATTTGTTTCTGGCTGTTGCCCTGATTACAGGCCCCTGAGATGGACTCAGCTTCTAGAGTCACATTCTAGAGTTAGGGAGAGCTGGCTGACCTGAAGCCTCCTGTTGCAGATGACAGTGTTAGACCAAGGGAAATGGCGAGTTCACACTGTACAGACTCTTATCGCATGCCAGGCACTGTCAGGACCGTTTCCCAGTGTGCCGCCCTATGGGAACCTCACTGTGCACCGTGAAACCCTCCCTGTCTGGAATGAGAATTCCTTCTTAGCAACAGGGGTGCTCGTTCTGTTTCGCCTGATTAAGGAGAAGGGAGAGGCTTTTTGCTCTGAATCTCGGCTTCTTATTCTTGTCTTTCATCCTCTTTCTGTCTCTGTCTAACCTTGGACTCTCTTCAGTGGAAAATGATGTTCTTGTGGAGAACAGCTTTGCAAGTCATCTGTTCTATAGGACATAGAGTGAGAAGCAGCAGATTCTAACACTGACCTTGATGCGTCTCCCAAGGTGACCAGTATCACTTCTTTTTGTTGTGTCCCTCATACATTTATCATTGCATTTCTTCCTTTTTTTTTTAAATTTTGAACCTGGGTCTTGCTATGTTGCCCAGTCTGGCCTTGAACTCCTACGCTCAAGTGATCTTCCTGTCTCAGCCTCATCTATAGCTGAGACTATAGATGCACACTCAGATTTAATTTCCAATTACACAGATGCTCTTCTTCTTGTTTATTTCATTTGCATATTGTCAGTTGACTTCTTTGGGTGATACTTTAAACTGTCTCCCCACCACAAACATTCATATATCCCTATATTCTTCTGTATGTCTTCCCAATATGATATGTCAGCACTTGTAGTTAATATTTGACACTGACCTTGACTTCATTTTACCTTTATTAATATTATTTACACCTGGGTGATATAGTAGATTGTGATTAATTGCATCTCTTTTTGCATTTCTCCCTGCTGTAGCATGAATCACTGCCTTATTTTATTGATGAGTTAGTTTCCTTTGAACTGATCACTAAATTTTCCACCTTTCCCTAGGAAGTGTGAATGTTATGTCATCATATTTAAACTCATCAGGGTAGCTATAGGTTTTTTTTTTTTTCTCTCCTTGGAATCATATGCCCGGAGGCCTCTTAATTTCTTGGTTTGACTTGGCCTGTTTACTCTTAGACTCTGTCTCCTGTTTATACCTTAGACTCAGCAGCTACTCAGAGGTCTCCTTTTTCAGGTCCTATTAGTTCTTGTATAATTTATTTCTTCATTCTAATTGAGCATGTATCTTGCATGACACATAATCCTTTTATTCTTTCCTTACGTTTGATTTATAGTTTGGCTGGGTATAGAATTCTAGTAGGCTATAATTTCCCTTGTTTACCATTAATATGTAGTAGTATTCTTACTTTTTGTTGTACGGATTTATGACTTTTGCCCAAGGCATACAATAATGCACTTGTTACCCCAGCACCTACAGAAGAGATCCATCCTCCCAAACATGAATCTCGTGTTGATCCTTTAGAGTTACCAACTCCCTTCCCAAACCCCAGCACTGGAAACCACTAGCTTGTCTTCTGCCCTCAGATTTTGCCTTGTTCAGAAGGCTATATAAATACAGTCATAGGGTGCATAGCCTTTTGAACCCACCTTCCTTCTTAGGCTACTGGAGTTTTTCACTCATGTTGAATAAATCATTTGATATCGAGTCATGTTAATGTAGAAATCATTTGATATTCATTCATGTTGTGGTGGAAATCATTCTTCTCTTGCCAGATAATGTTTCCTTTTTTCTGGTTGCGTTGGTTTTCCATCCATTGTTCATCTGCTCTCCACTTGAAATACATTTTCGTTGTTCCCAGTTTTTGGTAATCATGAATAGAGATTGTATAAACATTAGTATACAGATTTTTCTTACCAAGGCAGTGTAAGTTTTTTGTTTCTTTTGGACAAATAGTAGGAGTGAAGATTTTGGGTTGTATGATAAATATGCATTGGTACTTTATATAATAAACTGCGTTAAAGATGGGAAATTTTGCATGCTAATGAATAATGTGTGATGCTTTGATTCGTTCCACATCTTCACCAGAACTTGGTATTGTCTTTTTTATTTCTTCCTTATAAAAATTTTTAGAGATCCTAATAAATGTGAGTGGCATGTCACAGTTTTAATTTGCATTTCCCTAATGAGTAATATTGTTGAACATCTGCTTACAAGCTCTCTATCTCCTTTTGTAATTTGTTTATTTTAATCTTTTGCCCATTAAAACAATGTGATATTTTAATGCTGAGTTTTGAATATTCATGATTTTATCACTAGAGGAACAGAATAGATATAGATATATAATGATTATATATAGGATTTAGTAGGTATATATGGTATAAAGGATTTACTAAGTGGGCTTACAGTGGCTACCTGCAGAATCAAGGGTGGAAGCATGCACAATGGTCATTTGTGTGCTGGAGGGCAAGAGGATCCAGTTAAAAGGTAAAGGCTTTCAGAGTTCGGTATGAGTGTGTGTTGAAGAGGTAAAGCGTCTATACTGGGGGCCAGAGTCTGCACTGGAAGTCTGAAGGAACTGAGATAAAGTCCATGCGAAGGGATGACAAAGACTGGAACACCCTGGACAAAGCAAAAGGGAAACTTTCTTCTTCTTTCCCTTTTTATTCTGTTCAACTTACAAGCGTGTTGCTTGATGCCACACACATCTGAGGTGGGTCTTCTTCCTCTGTGTGTGGCCCACATGTCCATCATGAACAGACACACCCAGAGCTGTGCACCATCCATCTGATAGGAACTTCTTCATCCACTCAAGTCGACACCACATTAACTGAGTGATATATTCTGGATTTGAGCATTTTGACAGATGTGATTTTCAGATATTTTCTTCCACTACATGTCTTGTCTTTTTACTCTATTACTTCAATCTTTCGGAGAGAAAAAAAAGGTTTTGATGAAGTTTAACTTACTTTTTTCTTCTATGGGTGATGTTCTGAGGTCATGTGTAAGAATCTCTAGACCACATAGATCTTCTGGTGTTGTATGATACATTAGGTTTTAGGCTCATGCTCCATTTGGGGCTGACCTTTATATATGGTGAGAAGTACGGATCAAGATTGTGTTGCTTTGTTTCCATCAGCTGTTCAGCTGCTCCAGCCCTATTGGACTTTCCTTTCTGGATCGAGTTATTTGTACCTTTGCTGTGCCCCCAAATTTTGTGATTATTGCTGTGTTGTCTTCTGACTTCCATTCAAAGTTGTAAGAATTCCAGTCTTGTTCTGATTCCTTATCGTTTATATAGGATACATTTGATTTTTCCTCTTTGTAAGCTTTTAGTCTTTTTTTTTTAAACTCATTGTTTTGAGATTTCATAACGCTTTAATATGGGCATTGTTTAATCTTAGTACAGGGCTCCCTGGTTATCACTTTAGTCTACAACTTCATTATCTTTTATCCTAGGAAATTTTCTTCGCTAACATACTACCAAGTTTCTCTTACTGTGTTTTTGTAAACAAGTCTTACTACTTGGCTTTGATTCTTCTGAGGCCAATGCTATAATTTTCATATCTCTTTTCTCCTTTATGTTTTTGAACTTTATCTTCCAGACCATCTATTGTATTTCCATTTATGTTTTTGTATTTGCACTATCTGAGAATTCTGTTTTGATTAGCTGAGTACTTCATTTTTTATGACCTCTTCTTCTGGGTGAGATTTCCTTCCTTTACAAGCTGTATGCTTTCCTTTCTAACTATACTTTCTCTCTTCTCTATTCTTACTTTTTAGTTCATGTTAGAATTTTCCTTAAATTCTGGTCATCATTGGCTGCGCCTTCATTTTAGAAGAGGAGCATTAAAACGTTGGCCTCGTGTGTGGTTTGGGAGGTGGCTTGTTCACTGACGGGTTTGAAGGCATAGAGATGAGCTATGAGCTGCCCTTTTCCTTGGTGACCTAGGTAATGTGCACATCTAAGGTGTTTTCTTCTTCATTTGGTCAGTTTCCCCAAAGATGAGAGGCCTCCTCTCCTGAAGATACGGCGAGCATGTGCATAATTGGCTCTGCCTGTGCTCAGCAGAGTGGAGTGAATTTTTTCTACTGAGTGTGTTGCTTTCTGTGGATCACCCCTAGATTTTCATGCCGACTGACGTACTCTGAGCAGGTCATAGAGATCATGCAAGGTAAGCTGGGCATGGCGGTGCACTCCCAGCTACTCGGGAGGCTAACGCAGGATGCTGAGGCAGTTCAAAGACAGCCTCGGCAGCTCTGTAAACTTTGAGACTTTGTCTCAAAATTTATAAAAGGCCTCAGGTTGTAGCTCAGTGATGGAAGGCTCCAGAGTTCAATCCCTCATACTGCAAAACAAGACAGTAAAATCCAGGCTGGGCCATTTCTGTCTGACCTGCTTTCACAACCAACCTCATAAGTCATAGGTATAAGAGGGGACAGTCATTTGGCTGCAGAAACATGCAAGTGGGAATGTAGGAGCCTAAATATCTTTTTATCGCACTTTCGAATAATCCTGCTTTTTCCCTTTGTGTCCCTGTCTTTAGAAGACTGGAAACTCCAATACCTGGATCTCTCCGGTGTTGGCAGTTTTGGGTCGATGACATTCTGCTTTCTTACCTCACTGGCTTCGTTTTTCACTCCTCTGCTTGTTCAGGTGTCTCTTTGCTCTTCCAAAACATTGTTACTGTTACTCCCTTCCCATTGTCCTGGTATATATGTGAGTCTTAGCCTTTGTAATTCCTATAGTTGTCATTTTAATGAGAGTTGGGAAGAAAACTGAGGTCAATGCACATGTCTAATCTGTTATATTGAATGGAAAGATGATCACGTCTCAAGTGTTTCCTGTAGATACAGGTAATTATATATGCATGTGCAAACATACATTTACTGGAAACAAACTGTAACTACTGTTAGCTTTTTTTCTCACTTAAAACTGTCATGTTTTTTTTCTCATTGGTATCCTTTAAAGAATGAACTTTTACATCAATTAAATTATAAGTTATTTAATCATGTTCTCACCTGGGGGGATTGAATTAGCTTCTCATTCTTCATTATTACAGGTTATTTTATTGAGTTCTGCTTTATAAATATTTTTTAGGATTTTTAAATTATTTCTACTATATTGGGATTGTCTACCTGGTGGTGTGTGCATTTTAACATGATATATGATTCATATTGTAATATGTGATACGTACTGTGATTATGTGATACATATTGTCAAATTATCTCTCAGAAAATCTGTGTCTACTTATAGTCCATGCATCCAATGATTATGCATGGAACTTTTGCGAACATTAGAAATTATTGCTGCTTTAAAATCTTTGTTAATTTGATAAGAGGCAATAACACTGCATAATATTGATTTCAATTTTGTTTATAACTGGCACAGCTGAACATATTTCATGTTTGTCTTCTGAATTATCTTTTCATGACCATTTTTATATTTTCCATGTGCATTATAAGATCTCTTCTTGAATAAAGATGTTTCTCTTTACCTGGTACTTATATTAAACTATATTTTCCTTGTTTATATTTGGTTTCAGAACTTCTAATGTCTCTGAAGAATAGTTTTAATTTTTATGTTGCCCATGAAAAACTTTAATCTTTTTCATAAAAAATTTTTATGAAGTTTTGGACTTCAAAAGTTGTTTCTCTGTCCCTGAAAGACATATTCACATATATTTTTCCCATATCATAAATGATTTGATTTTTTCACTCTTCTTCATGTGCAATTCTTCATAGTTTTTATTTATGGATTAATTAATTAATTAAAAATAGTACTTGGTTTATCATGTGGACAGAAATCTAAGTTCATGGTTTTCCAAATTGTTAGCTGTTATCTTTGTTTGTCCACTTGGGTGAATTGTAGAATTAGTCAAGTTTCAGAAAACTTGAGTTTTATTTGCCTTGAAGATATTGTACAAACTATTTTTTGCAAGCATTTCTATCTTGCCTTTATTGAATCATCAGATTCAGAATCATTACATGTACCTTCCGTTTTTCAAGGATTCTTTTATATCCCTCAGTAAAGTTTTATAGGTTTCTTCATCTGGCCCTCACACATCTTTGTTTAAGTTGATTCCTAGGTATTTGCTGCTCTTGTGATTTAATTTATTTCCTGTTAGAGTTTCCAGGTGGTTATTGCTCCTATATAACAAAGCTGTTGTGTTTTATCTATCTATTTTTTAACCACTCACTTTACTGGACACTTTCTTCAGGACTGCCGCTCTATAAATGGATGTTTGGGTGTTTTTAGGTATTCAATCATCATCAGGCAAAAGTCGATCACCTTGTCTCTGACTTTTTATCATATAAAATTTTCATTTTCTCTCATTTCTTTTTCTCTCCTTTAAATTTCATTGCTTGGAAGTTGCATCTCAGTGTTGAGTAATATTGGTGTAACCTTGTTTCATTCCGGAGTCAAATGGAAACGACTCTAGTGTTTGATTCTTACACATTATGTTGTCTTTGGTTTCAGATGGACACTTTGATGTTCTGTATCTAAAATACTGACTTTTTAAAAGTCAACAAATGTTGAAAAGATTTTTACCAAAAGTCTCTTTAGCAAAAATAGGTTGGTAGTTGTTTTCCTTCCCTTCTTTTATCTAAAGTGAGAACATAGATGTGCGTTTCACATTTACAGTTTGCGGAGTGAGTATGTTGTCTGAATAATTCCTTTCTCATATTGTGATTCATTTAATTCAATGAGCATTTTTGTATACATATTTTTTGGTGAGATTTGTTCTATGGCTTTATGCTTCATTTCATTTTGAAAAAAAGATTTAAGTTTTGTTAAAACAGGATGTAGATGTTAAATAACTCAGAAAGGCTCGGGTGATGAAGCCGCCATATGCTGCTCAGCTTTTCTGACTTGTGGATCCCGCTGTCCTAGGCCTTCCATTTCTATTTGTGTTCCTTCTGGTGCTTGTATGTACATGTGGAAATAATTTGCTTAAAGTGTTCTTCTTTACATATTAACTTTAAGCTTAACTCCTGGCTTTCTGGTAAGAGAGTGAAGACTTGCCCTTTGCAGTCATCACCTCCCACTCATTATATTTAGATTTTACATTTTAGGCTTTCCCCTGGTAATCTTTGCAAATTTAGATAGTTTACTTGCGCTTCTGCTTCTTGCTCCAGAAACCATTACTGGTGTCTCCTGGGTGAGGTGAGAAGGCCTCTGGGGCTCTCCCTGTGCCCTGCTCTCCTCCTCCTTTTCCATTACAGTGTCAACCTCTTCTTCACTCTTTTGTGGCCTGATTTGTTCATTTCTTGAATTTTCTATGTAATTCTTCTTGTGTTTCATGGTTAATTGGTTTCACGACCCTAAAATTTGAACATACATACATTTCTCTTCATTTCTTATGACTGTGTGTAAATTGTTTCATTGCAAAGTCCAACGGTGTGCTAGGATCACATTTTTTTTTTCTTGATTCAAGTACATCTTTTGTACCTTTTAAAAGAGGTCAATCTTCACTTCAAGGGTGAATGGATTCCCTGTCTTGTTTACCCTCTACTACCTACTTTTATCATACCATCTAAACTATGAACTCTTCTCTCAGAAGAGATGTCACTTGCTTCCAGAGCCATCTCTACTACTGTTGCAGGATATTTCTCATGGCTGCCATGTGAGATGTATTTTCACAGTAGCACTGGCCTCAATCCAATGAAGAAGTTGGTTTTGGTTGTTTTTGGCTGCCACCTCCATACCTAGTTTTTAACTTCCACACATCTTTTGGGTGGGGGTTGCATAAATATAGTAGCAAAATGAAACAAAGGAGAGCATAATACATAAAAAGATAAATATTTTAGTTCAAACATCACTAGAATCATATGTAGCACCCTAAGAAAGAGTGTGTGAGAAGTGAAATTTTCCAGGCCTCTATCACTCAAAATGTCTGTGGTTGATTTAATTGATAGTTTTGTTGAGTGTAAATTTTTTGTCTACAAATAATTTTCTCATAAAAATTTCAAACTATGGTGACATTTCTTTCTAGGCTCCTAAGTGATCAATAAGAAAACCTGTTTTTTGTGAGCTTAAACACGATGAAAAATACATTTGTGATTATTTCGAAAGGACTCTATGAGATAATTATTACTGTTCTAGACAAAAATCTTTATTTAATTTTTTTACCTTTTAATTTGATCATATCAGGGTTGTGCCAACCTCCTAATTTTTCTTTCTTTTGGAAAGCAGATAACAACTTGTAGGATTGGGACTGGAAGAAAAAAATTTTCCCTGTTGGGCTGAAGAAAAGGGTACAAATTTACTTTGCTACCTGGTTCCCTTTGCCATGGACTACAGTCTTTGATTTCCATCATGGTTTGGACTTTGCTTTCTTCCTCAGTGCTGATGTTAGATCCTTTTAGCCTCAGGTTAAAACTCAGTCTTCACTTAGTCATCTGATAAGCCCCGAGCTCCTCAGGCCAACCCTCTGCTCTCCTCTCTCTCTTGGCCCAGTGCTGTGCTTGAACATAGTTAAGACACAACTGGCCAATATATAAAATTTAGCAGGCCTAGCATGCTTTAGGTTATGCACATAAACACACAGTGTCTTCTTGTTTGAGCTGAATGAATTCATAAATTTCCTTGTAGGAAACTGCTAGAAAAACATCAGGGACTGATTTAGAGTGTACTGAATTGTTGGTGTGAAATGGATGAAGTGTATGCTTCAGAACAAAGAACTAAAAATTAATATTGAACCTTCTGTTTTTAATATCCCTTCTTGTCTGTACTTTCACTGCACTTCTAGTTTTTTTCTTTTTAGTTCTTTCTCTTTCTCAGCATTTAGTCTGGCTTACTCTCTTTTCCTGTTCTGTTTTCCTTTTCTCAGTTATGGGAAACAAATCGGGTTTGCTCCCACGTTCTACCTACAAGCTTGGGTACGTAGATCCAGTTTATTCACATACCAAGAGGGCCTCTCATAGGCAGGACTTTTCACCTAAGGAATGGATAAAAATATTTCCTCAGATTCCTCAGATCTCTTGTAAATGATATGCTTTCATCATATTATAACCACAGAATTCTTGTGTTACCTACTTTCTGATGGATATGACAATTAAAGGCTATGGTCATAATCTTGGTTTCTTTGCATGTAAAGTAATAGGAATGGGCTATGTGAGTCCTAGGATTTCATCTAGTGCTGACATTTTATAATCCTATGAATTAGATAACTAAATTCATTATTGTAGAGGAACAGCTCATTCATTCACAGCTACATTTATTAAAAAGTTACTCTTTTTATAAAGCATTGAAAAGCAATTTACATATATTACTCAGTTTAGTACTCCTAAGAAATCCATGATCTCAGTATTACAATTTCTGTTAGCTCAACTTACATACGGCAAAGATGACATAGATATTCAAGTTGAGGTCATTGACAGAAACTTAATTATAGAATTCCTTTTGCTCAATACCTAGAAAATCAAGCACAAAAAGCACAAGAAAAATACATACAAATAAAAGTCATCATAACATTTAAACAAGGGGAAAGAAAATACAAACTTTAAATATTGCTAAAAAATGGAAGAAGCAGAAAATATTGCAGTAATGCAGTGTGGGCTAGTCGATCTTCTCTTTCCCTAGAACACCAAAAAGTGTATTTTAAAAAAATCCTGTGAATTCATGCCAGCACCAAACACCCAGAGGAAATCAAATTGAGCAGATAACCTGACGTTTTCCCTTATATGATTAAGAAATGGGAAAAATGGCCTGCAGTTGGGTAGAGAATAAAAGCAAGCCAAGTGAAAGTAGTGACAGCTCTCTTATAGATTAGGTAACTACTTTCTAGATTGGGTAAATTATATGAATATTCTTTGTTCTGCATGATTCCTGGTAGAATCACCAAAAGGAAGCAACATGGGAGCAGAATCAGGTATTGTTTATGCTCTATGTCATAGTGCATCTAATGTCAGGATGGAGTTATCCAAGCAGAGCTATAGGCGAACAAGTAAGGAAGAAATGTCACGACAGCATTAAAACATACAAGAAATAATAACAATCAAAGGAGAAAGAAAGGAAGGGAGAAAAGAAGGATGAAAGCGAGCAGTCGGGAGCTATCGCATGCCCGAGCAGTAAATCTCACCTATAAAGGAATACAAAGTAAGGATCAGAAGTGAATTATTTATCTTTGCTTTGTTCCATAAAACAACTTGATAGGAACATCAGGTGAATAAAGTAAGAGTTCAGGGAGGAGGCAGTAAATGAACACAATGAGATTAGTAGGGACAGTAGGAAACAAATTGAGCGTTAATAGGATTAAAGAGAACACAGATAAATCTGTAACAGTAAAAATGAAACAAACAAAAAATAGAATATTCACTGCTGCAAAAAGTGCTGTGGAAAGTTTTGACAGCCATATGGATGCATAGGAAAGTGACGGTAGTAGCCAAGGGACTATGAACTAAAGGTAAGTGGAGGACAAAAGAAGACAGTCTATGATTCATATAGATGTATAAAGATGTTATATAAAGACATATACACATTTAACTTTTGATTTCTTTAACCATTTATCATAACATTGATTTAACATAACGGTAAGAAAGATTCTTTTTTTCGAGTTAACTCTGCATAAGATTCTTTTAAAAGTTTGTATGTATTTTTAACTTTCCACAGCAATTTGAGGTCAATACTATTAAATATCCCCAATTTATAGATGAGGAAATTTAGCTATGTTAAGTAATTTGCCTAATAGTAGTGTGTGTGTGTGTGTGTGTGTGTATATATAGTTTTTTCCTTTTTCTAATCAGAGGCCAGGTAACAGTTCCCTTAGATTCAAAACACTAGAATTGTGTTATGTGGGCTCTGATTAGACAAAATATTCCTGAAGCAAATAAATAAGTTTATAGGTCAAGTGACCATATGTTCAAGTAGCTGCACAGTTTTTTCTGTCCACCAGCAGCATACCAGTTGTGTTTGGAAAATACAATGAATGTTTAAATTTCAAAACTTTATTACAGAATTTGAGCAAATTGCCCTTAACCCCACCGCACAATATTACTCCTTGTTTGAAATACTTATCCCATCATGGTTGCCACTTTCCGAAGCAGCTCTGGAGTCCTCTTTTGTGAGTGTCTTTAGTTGCACTGTTGGGACTACCTCAATGTCCTGCACTGATGCAGAACATTTGGCTTTCATTTTGACTTTGAGGATGAGCTGGAAGTCACACAGTGTTAGAGGAGGCAAGTGAAATGAACGTCTTTCTACTGGGTGGTCCTTGATATCAATATGCACTGTATTTTCAAACTTTATAAAGACACTATTGAGAGAGGACTTACAGAACTGCTTCAAAAAGTGGTGAAAATGGAAGGGTAAGTGTGGCTGAAGAAAGGGAGAACATTTTGAAAGGAATTAATGGCAATGTATCTTTTACTGTAATATTTTTAAAAAATTTAAATACTTCATATTTTGATCATTCTTTGTACATTTCTCCACACACTCTCAATAGTCAGTATTGTCTGTTTTTTGTTCATAGAATTCCATTTATAAGAATAATCAAGAATATGCAATACATAGAGACAGAAAGCAGACTAAAAGTTACCAGTCTGAGGAGGAGAATGTAGGGTTATTGCTTAGTGGCTACTGAATTTTTCTTTGTCGTGATGAAAAAGTTTTAGAAATACATAGTAGTGAGAATTGCACAATTTTGCAAGAAGTAATTAATGTCACTGAGCTTTTCACTTCAAAATGGTGATGGGGAAAATTTTATGCTATGCATTTAGAATAATAACAATATATAGATAACATATTGCAGAAAACATGGTGGGCACCAAAACATTCCTAGCTAAGCTATAAACCTTAGGATAAAGAGAAACATCACCCTGGTTTTCTGGACACAAGACTATCCTCCAGAAAGAAGCAAAAGGAAAAAAAAAATGCAGTTAGGTTAGGCTTATGCAGCATTAGTCTCAGAAGACAAAGGAATGATGTCTAAAAACTTTGAAGGAAAGAAAGTGTAGCTGAAGAATATCACAGACGCTAAAACCAACAAGTACTTGTCATCATGAATAAATGTACTCAAGCAATATATTGTCCAACTCATGAAGAGTGAATAAAAATAAAAGATTTATGAAAGCAGAGCTCCCAGTGCAAGGGTTAATGAAAATTGGATCCATGTACATATAGAAATAACAGTAAACAGCTTGGGCAATTATTGTTATTGATCAAGAGATGAAGGTTATAAACCTAGGCAGTATAACAATAGCAGCCGCCGACAATTAAAACTGAGAAATCAGGAGATAAACAGGAAATGGAAAAGAAGCAGAGAATGCTAATATCATCTTTCTCAGCCCGGAGTCATTAAACAGTGTTTGAAATGAAAATAAATAATTAAAAAACCCATAATTACTCCAAACTCTCCACGGTTTCTTTACAATCTGTATTCTTAACCTTAAAAGAATCTCCTAGTCAGTATTTCTTAGTGAAGAAACATTTCAAGGTCTGGAGTCCCTTCAGTTTGGTTTTAGTTTCTTTTTTCTCCTGTTGAATACGATTAAAAACAAATATAATTTAAAAGCAGTTTAAAATAGCATATGTTTTGTCTCCCATTTCATTGTATGTGTCTCTGTTTCTTCTCTCCGGGGAGCTTCCAGTTATCTACCCACCCATCTTTGCATCTCCATATATATCATAAGATATTTAAAATGATGTTTGCCGTATGTTAATGATAGCTATCTCTGAGTGGTGAGACCGGGGATTTTTTAAAAACAACTTGAATCTTTGTACTTCGTATTTCTTGAGTTCTTCAAAATGAATATGTATCAGTTTCACAATAACAATAAAGTGATCTTTAAAAATAAAAAGGCAAAGCAAATATGTCGAGGCATTCACAGTGGATAATCCTACATGGTAGAGCTCTGGGTGTTTAGTATTTTATTTTTTGTAGGTTTTCCTGTTTTCTGACACTTTTAATTTATGAAAATGTAAAAAGAATTTTAAAAAATGAAACGCAAAGCTACACAGTCAGAAAGTGGTGAAGTTGTGATTCAGGCTTACATGTGGGGAAGCTAGCAGTTGAGAGATGTGTTTGGTGGGACACAAGCCAAAGTGAAAAGCAGCAGTAAAAATCTATGGTGGGTAAAGTAATCCTGAGGAAACTGGTTTTCCACTTGCCAGGGATTGCAGAGGCAATATTTCAGCTGTGGGGTGAGTTACTCGTTAATCTAAAATCCTAAAACTATGGGCTGTGAGAGCTGGCAGGAATCTGAAACGCTTCCATCCAACCTGCACATTTAGCAGGTGAAAGGCAGCAGGCACCAGGTGCTGCTTTGTACAGAGATGGGCACTAGAATTGGAATCCTTTCAGAGACAGTCCTGGATGTGAGAGGATCTGGAAACTTGGTGTGAGCTCTGCACAAACTAAATCAGTCTCCCAATCCTGACCTTCGACAGGTATTTGATCCAGTCTTTACCTGTGTCACAACAGCACCAGGGTCTTTGCTTTGCTCAGTCTTATGTAACCGTCTCTACATCTCTGCAGATCACTGTGTCCCCCACGTCCTATTTGATCAGTACACCATTTGAGTTTTAGCACGAGGATGAGTCACATGCACATAGTCACTCAGCGTAGTTGCAGAGAGCTGAATAACAGCCCTTCTAAAACAGGGGCAAGTTCCAGCTTCTGGGAATTGTCCCTGTCATCTTCCTGGGGCAAAAATTCTTCACCAATGCAGGTGACTGAAGGATCTCAAGATGAGATTGTTCTGAATTTAGTTCGGGCCCTAAATCCAATGACAGTTGCTTTTGTAGGAGAAAGGGAGCTTTGAAACAGAGAAATGAAGAGAAGGCTGTGGAGTTGGAGGCAGGAACTGGAGTGGTGCAGTTATCTGGAGGACCAGAAGCCCCTGGAAGCTGAAAGAGGGAAGGAAGAACTCTTCTCTCAGTGAACACGGTCCTACAGACATAGAACTTGAGTCAGACAGACTCCAGAACTGGGAGACAGTGCATTTCTGTTATCTGAAATCACCAGATTTGTGGCAGTTTGGTAAGTAGCCCGAGGAAAGTCATACACACAGTTAGCACATGGTGAAAAAGGACTCTGAGCCAGGGCTTCTGACTTCACGGTTGGCTCTCTCCACTCCATCCCAGCGCCCTTTGAGCGGAAGTGCCACTGCAGAAGAAATAGCCATCCTGAGCTAGAGCCACAGTTGCCTGTGATCCCAACTTGCAGGACAGGGTTGTGTCCTTTGTGCACCTTCCAGATAGCTCTGCCACTTGTCCTCAGTCCTGCTCACCGTTCTGCAGAGTCTCAGAGCTGGTCCTTGGGGAGGAGGAGAATTAGGGAGTGATAAGAACACCAATGTCTCTTGTTTGGGCTTTTGCTTCTGCTTCTTAACTGATTCTCTTCCTTGAAGCCACTTCCTATGTAATGTGTCTCACATTCCTCGGGCCCCTAGGTATGGCTTATTGATGTGCAGCCGTCCCCTCTCCCTGATTCTCTTCTGACATGAGACTTAAAGCCTGGTAAATACATTTTCCAGACTCCTAAGGCCTGCTGGGTGCCACTTAAACCCCACCAACAACAGCCCTAGAAGGCAGAAGAGTGGGGGGAGCAGGGGAGGGCATGTGTCCAGGTGTCCTCAGTGGGAAGATGTGGGTCTTCTCCTGTGCTTGCTGAGTACCCCCTGACCATCACCCAAATGACCAAAACTGTAGTTTTCCTGTGATCCCTGTACATAGAGATTTCCTGAGGAGGTCATTCTCCGAACTTTCCAGTGGTTGGGTAAAGATCTGGTCATTCTATGAACCCTCTATCTACTTGAATGATCCAGAGTGGCTCCTGTTCTCCCAACAAAATTCTGGCAGAGACGTTGATCTTTGTGAAATAAATATTTTTATTATTTCCTAGATCTTCTTAAAAATGACCACTGGACAACTAGCTCTTTAGCCTGAGCATCAAGGGCTTGGTTTCTTGGGCCCTGGGTCCCATGTCCCTGTGCATTAGTTAGGCTTGGATGTTCTGGAACTCGGCTTGTGCTGTTGTCTGTTAGGCTTTTCTCCCTGTTTCCTCTGCCTGAACCTATTGTTCTCTCTCTTTATGTGGAATACTCCTATATAGTTTTTAAGAACCAGTGCACCTACAATCTCCAAGTCTCCTGGACAGGGATTTGCTCCTTGTTTATGTTACCAGACCTATTGCTGCAGTTGGGTTATGTGGGAAGTAGAACTGGAGGTGGAAATTAGTGTTTACTAGGATGTCTTAGGACATGCCCATGGGTTTGCAGCTTTGAAAGTGTAGGGAGGGCTGAGTCGCAGATGGAGGAGAAACCGAGCTGTGATGTGAACCAGAAGGCCTCCTTGGCCAACCCCAGAGGACAATCCAGGAGTTGAAATTGCCCATTAGAACATGCAAGGGCAGGAGTGTCGGAGGCCTCTGCCTTTGCCTCCGGCAGTCGTTGGAGGTGCTATACTGTGCAGCCGAGACAATCCCCAGGGGCGTTGCCAGCTGCAGGCAGTGTGCCAAATGCCAGTGGTGGGCACCATCAGACCTTCCTTGGAGAGGGACCTATCCAGTGCATCCCAAGCTCCAGCTCACCTACTTGGACCCAGAAGTCCTTAAAGGGAAGAAAACACTTACTCTGCATCTCTGTATCACTAGTACCAGGAACATAATGCTCGCTCATTAACATTTTGTAGACTTCAATGAGTGAGCAAATGATTGAATGGATGAATGAATGAATGAGCAAGTGCATATAGGATATAGATTGGAGCCCAGAAAAGCAAGAACTTTTATATAAGTTGAGAAGTTTGGCTCATACCTGTTGTCTGTGCTTTTGGTTCTGGGCCCTAATATATCCATTTTGGTTAAGACAGGAAAAGCAGGGCATTAACTTAACCCTGGTGTAGGTGGTAAAGGAAAAACTTGAAAATCTTGAAAAATGGATAAAGAATTGGGCCCACATGTTTGGAATGAGACAGTGAGTACCACAGAAGCATAGAGGTCAGTAATAGTTCCCAGCATTCAGAGGCCATGGTGGAAATGAACCTTGGGAACCTTCAGAAATTCTAGTCTCTTCCAGTTTCCCATGTGAATTCCCATGGGGCAGCAACAAAGGCAAAAAGCTTTAGCTACAGTGACAAGTAGGATATGCAACCTTGAGAATCCGGGAGACCTGTCCCACCTGAAGTCTAGTTGAAGTTGGGGGAAAAAGCCATGTAATTAGTCACTTATGCCGTGTTTGCGTGCAAAGTGAAGAAGAGGCTTTAATCTTTTTGTGTCCATCTAGTGAAAGTCTAAGGTCCGTACCAAACTAAAAGAGGACAGACGTCCCTTTATAGCATGAACAGGACTTTCTCAGGCACTCAAAGTTCTATCACCCCCTCCCCTCCCCTTTCTTTTTCATCTTGCTGGAGACTGCAACTCAAAAACAAAAGGCAAAAATTAGCAGGGAAATTTGGAAGGTGGTTTTCACAAATGGAGTGCTGTAGGTGGGCTGGTTGGAATGCTTCTGAGAGTGGGGGTTTTCATGTGCACCATCTGTTCTTGGTGTCAGGGAACCAGACAGCAAGTGTAGGAAAGGAGCCAACCATCAGCCTTCAAATCTAATCATAGTTAATAATAATAATAGCTAACATTTATTGAGAATTTAATATTTGCCTGGAAACATTCTAAGTCAGGGGTTGGTAAGCTGTAGCCCAGGAGCTAACTCTGATGCCTGTTTTGTAAAACTTTCTAGAACACAGCCTCATCTCTGCATTTAGCTATTGCTTATGGCAGCTGTCACATCCTGAGTAGAACTAAATAGTTGGGACAAGGACTTTGTGTCCCATAAAGCTGAAAATATTGACTATCCAGCCCTTTATGGAAAAAGTTTGTCAGCCCCTCCTCTGGGCCATTACATGTATTAACTCAGTCAATGCTCATGGTAATCCTGAGAGGCCAGTCTTTTCATTATCTCCATGTCACAGATTGGGAAACAAAGATGGAGACAGTCTAAGTGATTTGCCCAGGGATGCACTGGAGGAGATGGAGAGCTGGGGTTTGACTGCAGGAGGCTGGCTCCAGAGCTTGCATCTTAATCACCATGCTGTGCTTCCAAGTACAAACCCGTAAGATAAGAGAAGCCTCTGTACAGTAGGAATTAGGGTGTGAGATGTGCCCGCCTACCTGCTTCCCAAGTGCACTTTTGAGGAGAGGATCTGATAGAAGAGAGACAAGCCTGCTCTCCTTGTTCTATTAGCAGAATACGAGGCACAGTGGCCTGCAATGTTTTGAAAAGATTGAGACTCAAGAAATCTAGTCACAGACACGTGATCTATGTTATAAAAGTGGTGCAAAATCAAGACACAGGGACTTAGAAAATACACCATTCATGGATCCTGCCTGGGGAAATAATCATTGCAGAGGTACTTCTGTGCATCAAAAGATGAATGAAATACCAAGAGCTGAAAATGGGGAAATCATGGGATAAAAAGACTGGCAAGTTTCTCGGGGGTAGGGTGTCTACAGGAGTTCTATTCAACTTGTTCCAAAGCTCTTAAGGAGAGTTTTCTTCTCAGTAAACTGTCTCTGATTAAACATCGTGGCTATTTTGTGCACAGCTGTATTCCCAGGGCCTACAACAGTGTCGGGTGCATCCTAGCTGGCGCTCAATATACATTTGCCGTAGGATAGACTGGTGACCTCAGTGAGCAGGTAGCACTGTGGAAGGAGTGCGTGCTCCTTCCCTGGTGGCACTGGGGTGGAGCTTGAGTGAAAACAAGACCTTGATAAACTGTTATCCCTCATTAAGCCTCTTCTTCAGGAAAGGTGTATTAACTGCAATCACAAGCCCAATTAAATGCCACAAATCCATAGAAAGCACTAACCTAAGCCAGGAAATGAGACGATGAGACAGGAACGTGTGTGCACCCAGCCTCTCTTTCTGTGCAGGGTGATTTTTCACCACCCCTTTCTGCTTATCTTTTTTTTTTTTTTCATTTTCCATGTGGTGCTTTATCATGCAATATTATACCATAAGCCCTCCAAATGACACATTTAGTCATGTCAACAGAAAACTTTCTAAGGATTGCCTCAGACATCTTTTTGGGTGATAAGCACAGCAGTTTGTTACTGAGTAAATTTTGTCTCCCCTAAATCCATGTGTTGAAGTCTTAACTCCTGGACTATCAGGACATGACTTTACTTGAATGTAGTCATTGCAGATGTAATTAGAATAAAGCTATCCTTGAGTAGGTAGGTCCCTAATGCAGAATGACTAGTGCTATTATTAAAAGGGAGACAGTTGTGCTCAGGGTGGACCCTGTGTGGATCTGAAGGCAGGAACCAGGATGATGCATCCTAGGGAAGGAACACTAAACATCAACACGTTACCAAAAGGAAAGGGAGGAGCAGGCAACAGATTCTCCCTCACTCCCTCAGCTGCCCTGAAGACATGTTAATCTCAGACTTGTAGCCTCCAGGATTATGACATGAACAAATTCTGTTTGCTATGACTCCGTGTGTGGCCTTTTGTTAGGGCAGCTCTAGGAAACAAGTCCCAAGTTCCTTCTTTAATTGACAGCATCCAGGGCTAGAACTGCCTCCACTTTATCATTTCATCATGTTCTACTCTTGCCTTCCCATCTGTGACCAGGTCCTACGTGGAGCTCGGTGATCTAAGGGTCATTGTCTTTGGTGGTCTGGAGCATAGGGTTCCCTGAGTTGGCAGGAATGGACAGCAGCAAGAGGAAGGGTAGCCAGAGGAGTGGTTGGTGTCTGCATTGTGGTCAAGGAGGAAAATCAAAAGTGGGCCCTTGGTAGAGAAAGTGGGCCCAGGGTGGAGTTGTGGGAGAAAGGTAAGGCTGGAGTAGGAACCAGCTGTGCAGGAGAGAAAGTTGGGAGCAGGGTAAGGAAGTAGAGAAGAGAAAAATGTGAGGTTTGGGATGAAGCCTTGAAGAATGTCCAGGAGCTCAGGGACTTGATTACTGGAGGCTCTGGTTGATAGCCCTGGAGACATTCTGGTGGCTTCAAAGACTCTAGGAAGATGGGGAGACTTTTTCTGTTTCTCTGAGCTGTCATTTCAGCTTCTTTTCCTTTTCCTGCCTTCCAATGCCTCCACAGTGAGTACTCACTATCCTAGCCAACCATGCAGGTAGGCAGATGGGAAGCCTTCCCAGAAGAGTGAGTAGGAAGGCAGTTTCAAGAGAGGTGGTATAGGGCAGTGATCAGAAGCACAGACTCTGGCCCATGATAAAGTGCGTCCCTTCGTGGGTGGGGATAGTAGGCAATATCTACTAGATGGGAACTGGCATGTGTCCCTGGGTTATGCAGTCTCCCCAGGCAGGCTGGGGATCAGTCAGTCTGGTTGCAAACACCTGGGTTTCAAACTTGAGCGTGCATTACCACCACCTGTGGAACTTATTACACACAGATGACTGGGGTTCACTCCAATTTAGTTGGTTTTATGGTTTTGCATGTCCCTTCAAATCCTCATGCAGACATGGGGTGGCCTTCTAGATGTTTTTGACCCATAGTCCAATGCTGGGGTTATGGGTGTGAGTGTTCCACCCACTCTGGTGTGGTAGTTTGCATGTGTAAGGAAGGGAAAGAGGCTCTCTCTTCCTTCATTTTTCTCTTGTTTCCTTTGCTATCGTCTACCACCATGAACTGTTGCCCTCTGCCGTGTGCCACTCCTCTCTGGAACCAGCCAAGTATGGGCTGAAACCTCCACAGATTGTGAGCAAAATAAACCTTTCATCCTTAATTCTGAGTGTCAGGTATTTTGTCTCAGCAATAAGAGGAAAGTAACTAAGACAGTTGGTCTACAATGTGGTCTGAGTAGTTTTTGTTTTTATTTTGATACTGGGAATTGAACCCAGGGCCTTCATGCTGAGGTACATCCCCAGTGCTTTATTATTTTTTATTTTGAGACAGGGTCTCTTTAAATTACTGGACATTTTGGGGATTATAGACATGTACCACCATGCCCAGCCCTGTGGGTTTTTGTTTCCATAACAAGTTTGCAGGTGATGCCGATGCAGTTGATTCAGGGACAGCCACTGAAGGTAGATGTTCTTTAGGGTCCACTGGGGCAGATGTTCCGTGGGCTCCTGGTGTCTCCCAGGACCACTGCCTGTGAGACTGGGACCTGCCTTACATGTTGGCTTATGCAGTCAGCTATCTAGTGTTCTTAGAGATCCACATGAGGGTTCAGAGATGCTGTAGCTGCCGCCATGACAGCACATAAGATATATTCTAAGCAGGTAAGATACAAAAGCAGACTTAGTCCTAACAGACCTATAAGGCAGATACTACTGTTACCTTAATCATCTCCATTTTATAGATGTATAAACTGAGGCTCAGAGAGCTTCCAAAGCTTGCCCAAACCCTCACAGAGGGTAGCTGTAAAACCTGAGATTTGATCTGGCAATCTGAATTCAGAATCCATTCCCTTATCTTACATTATTTCACTGGCCTTGCAGGAGAAAAGAGGCAAGAAATGACCCTCATGATGTTGGCCAAGTTCTTTGGCCTCTCTTTGCCCTTATTCTTAACTCAGAAAGAGGAAACAACTTTTCCTGTCTTACATGAAAAAAATACCTTTAGAATAAAAAAAATAAGCTGTCAGGATTAATTGGATAACAGCTGTCAAAGTCTGGTAGCTCCTTTGAGGATGGTAAAAGAGGAGGAATAATTATTGTGCTATTTTCTATGCAGACCCTAGTACGTTTGGGGGAGTCAATAAGTTTCTAATGATATTCTTGGTAATTGGCAATGATGGAAGGGAGGATGCTCAGGCCAGAGGAGAAGGCTTACAAAGCTGGGCAACAGAGAGAGCCTTCACATTTGAAGGTGGGTGGCCAGAGACTTCCTGTCCCTGGGAGGTGGGCAGCGTACAGCCAAGACTGAAAAGGAGTCTTCTCCTACAGATGAACATTCCTGTGGCCCCAGAAGGGAGAGGTGGCAGTGCTGATTATCAATCTGCCTAAGTTTATGGGCTCTTAGCCCATCAGCACTGAGGAACACAGGCAAGTTATTTCAGTGGTTCTCAAACTGGGGCCAAAGACCATTAGCTTCACTTAGAAATGTGTTAGAAGTACAGATTCTTGCACTCGACCCCAAACATTTTGGAGGTGGGACCTTGGAAAATTAAACACAATTTCTGGGTGATTCTGATATATTTTATTGTCTTGGAACCAGTGCTTTAGAGTGAACTAGTACTGATCTTGGAGTCATGCATATCTAAATTCAAATGTTGGTGCTGTCAACCATTTGACTATGTGACTGTGGGTAACTCACTGCATATCTCTGAATGCCTAGTCTGTCATCTATGCACTGAAGGGTGTGAAGCTGGAGAGCCACTGATGTCTAAAACTTGTTCTGGTCCCTCCACAAGACAGAGGCTGTCTTAATTCTTAGCTTTGAAGCAAAATACTTTCTCTGCGTGGAACATTCCTTCTGTTCCTTCTTCACCCGTGTGATAGCTACATAACCTCAGGGTGCAGCACAGAGTTTATTTGCTCTGGCAAGTTGTTGTTTTCTTCCTTTTTATACCTCCTCTCTCCAGATCAATCTGGGTCAGACACCTCTCCATGTATGCACCTTATTGTAAAACCTCCCACACTGCTTTTAACTTTCGTGTGATTTCCACAAAGGCAAAAAGTTTCCTGTGCTGACTGTTGAGTGCCACACACACAGTAGGTACACAAGTAATATTGGATGTCAGAACCAATTTTGTTCAGTTTGTAAAAATGCATGGTTCTGGTGGATTTCACAAGGAAACCGGCAGGGGGGTTGACCTGCACGCATGAGGGAGAACGAGGCATGAAAATATTCACACACTTCGGGATGCAGTGGCTGAGACAAGCAAGTGAGGAAAGTAAGCACCCATGATTGAAGGGGAGGGCTCTACTGAACTGGAGTACAGGCAGGCCTTGGTAGATCTCCATGGGACTGAGGGGCCGGTGAGATGTGAGCAGGAGACAGTGTGATGTACTCATCTTTGCCACCCATGATGTGGTCCGCCAAGTCATGTCCCATCCTAGCATTATGGAGACAGGCATTTTGCAAAGCTCAGAGTAGCTTAGCCTGCCTCCATCTGTCCGTCTGTCCGTCCATCCATCCACCCACCTGTCGTCTGTCTGTCTGCCTGTCTGTGTTGGACAGGGTTATCCTTTGAGAAACAGATGATTGCTTTTTCCACAAAGCAAAACAGAACAGAACAAAACAAAACACAACACTAAAGACACAAATATCCCCCCACTGTTGACCTTGCCACTCATTGAGTACATGATCGGGTTGCTTTCAAATCCAGTTGTTGTAGGAGAGAAAAAAGCATCAGGTGTGCAGCAAGGTAGACCGTAATACTGTGTGTCACTCCAAGCGCTGGCATTTTAGAGCTTGGGAAATAATAGCAATGACCCAATTTGGTAATGCGAAGGCAAGACAGTACTATTTTAACAAGCTTAGTCATCTCTTCATGTTGCTTTTTTTCCCCTCCTCCTTTCCATTTGTGTCTTTTCCCATTGCAAATATTCAAGGTAATAATCCAGTATTTTCTGTGGAGCATGGCAAGCATGCTATATATAAGACACAGTTGAACATTCTGTGAATGTAATTGGAGCATAAATGTAACCAATCAAAATATTATCGTGCTAACGGATGTGTGAAGAGTTGGGAAATTTAAAAATATATATATTTTAGTTCCATGTCATTTCAGTTTCAAGCTGTAGAAGCAAAGGACACAGCCCAGTGAATGTCAAGAACCATTTGGGGTCTGACAATGTCCCAGCAGCCCTGTTGTTCTCTTTACTCTTAATATGGCAACAGCTTGCCAAATGATTTAATTTTTGTTCTTTCATTCTACCCTTTGCCTCTCTTATTACCTGCACCAGCTCCTTAGGGCCAGGCAAGCTGACTCCAGGGAGTTTATGGTCACTACTTGCTACTAAATACAACATGCGCACTCATGGCATGAGGCCAGGAGCTAACTGAAGATTAGAACTTTCTGGGGCTGAATCCTGGCTTTGCTAATAGCCATGTGGCCTTGAGAAAATTATTTAACCTATTTATACCTCAGTTTTCTCATTTGTAAGAGAAGGATAATAATAGCGATTCATTCATAGGCTTGATGTCACCTTAAACAAATGATTATAAGTAAAATGTGATAGTATGCATTTGCTATTGTTGCTAGTAAGAGCAGGTGTGATAATGAGAGAAAATAATTCCATGGGAAAACAAAAAGTACTGTTTGTCTAAGGAATGAGACCCAAGGAAAAAGGTCTCTCCTCCTTACTGCTTCCTTAGAAGGATCCTAAGGAGAAAATCCAAGCCAACCCTGCTTTCTATCTGTCCAGTGACGAGTAGCATGGGTCCAAAGCCCCATAACCATGGACTCAGCAACTGCGCCTGAGCACCTGTTTTACAGATGAAGAAACAGGGAATTCTTGTTTACAGAGCTGCTGTTGCACTAAAATGGGAGCACAAGAGAAGCAGGGAGTTGGATGGGTGTGGTGTTGTCTGACCTTCAATTCTATCTTGACTTTTTTGATTAATAGTGACATTTCCATTGTCAAAGAGCAAACTGAACAAGGTTTCACAGCTTATATAGCTGAGTTCTTACCATCCTGTAAGATGGTGAGAACTCTACCATTCTCCCTGCAATAATATTTATTTGTCCTCCTGGGATGTTGAGGCATTATATTGTGATATCAGGGGAGGCAAATTATAGAAGTTATAAAGGAGGAAAACAAAGGTCCAATCAGTCCTATAATGTTTTCTTTTTCAATCACAAGATTATTGTGAGGTCCAGAAGGAGAATAGTGGGTGAATAGTTTTGGTTTTACCTTTTATTTTTGTTCATGAAGTTGAGGGGAAGCAAATTTATTAAGAGACCCTGATTTAGATTTTATTCTGCTCTGTTCCCATAACCCTTCTCCTATTCTCTCATTTTTCCTGGCACTGTGTCCTTCCTCTTTTCTGAACTGCATTTCACCTGCAGGGGCAGTTCCCCTGCTTCCTGTCTGTCTCTGGTCCTTTCCTTTTGTTCTCTCTCTCTCTCTCTCTGTCTCCCTCCTGTCTGTCCCCTCTTCTTTTCCGTTGCTCTGGTTTTCTCTCTCTCACCCCCCTTCTTCCTCTTTCCTTTCCCTTCCTGCTGTGTTTTCTATCTATTTGCCTTTGCCTTTATCTGTTTTTCAGGAAGGGGAAGGGGTCGGGACTTCCGGGGATCTCACCTTTGGGGAAAGGCTCAAGGGTACACAAGCACACTGCCAGCTCTGCTGGACTCCGGTGTGGTGCGTGGTAGCACAGAGCCCTTTCCTCAGTGCACTCTGATCCAATCACCTGAATTTAATCCCATTTTTAAACCACATTATCCACACCTGCAAGGATTATCAGATAATGGTTTCTTGGAAAATTGCCTTTACAAATTTGCATATGAAATACTTAAACCCCAAGTTATTGGTCTGAGTGAATGATTGCAGACATACTTATTACTTGTTCACAGAAACTGACTGACAAAAATGTTCACAATGTGCAGCTCCTTTGAAATTTCAGGATATATTTTCCTTGTTTTAAATAGATAATATGTATCCATTAAGCTGTAATTAGCACCCTCCCCCATTTTCTAGTGTTTTAAAAAGAAGCAAATTTCTTTCTTTTTTTGACACATGATAATTAGATTGCTTTCACAGATAGTATGGATAATGTGGAGTGATATGTTTATTACTATGGCTATTGGTTTAAGATTGTGTTTGTGACTGGCTTGGTGCTTATGCTGGTTGCACTACATGCTCCTTTTACACATACATTTTCTTACTTGATAGTGCATTGTGCCTTTTGACATTTTTGTGCCTCTTTCCTTCTTTTGTGACCACATAGCTTAATTTCATCATTAGGCAATTTGAAATTAAGGTTTGTCCAAAATAGCTTTAATGGGCATATATATGGTGAGGTACAGGGACAGCAATGCAGCAATAGCTGCTCTCTGGGCCTTAGTGACAACCATTCAGAGCAAGTGAAATTTAAGTAGTTTGATGAGGGATCATGGCTGGGATGATACCACAGGTTTCGGAAAGGGCATTACATGAGCAAAGCCCAGAGGTGTGGCTGCAGACAGAGTATATTTAAGTTGGAGTATGTTTAAGTTTCCTATTGCTGCCTTTAGAAACTGTTATACATTTAGTAGTTAAAAAGAGCACAGCTTTTGAAATCTTGTATTTCTGGAGATCAGAGTGCCAAATAGGTCACAATGTGTGAAACTCAAGGTATGATCAGGGCTGTGTTTCTTTCTGGAGGCCTAAGGGGAGAATCTGTTTTGTTGCCTTTTCTAATTTCTATGGCTGCCCTTCCTCTTCCTGTCTTGTCTTCTTTTTTTCATTCACTTATACAGATCCTTGTAATTCCATTGCACCTATCTGGAGAATCCACAATAATTCCACATCTCGAGGTTATTTGATTTGCAACCTCATTTTTTTCTGCAATCTTAGTTCTCATTTGCCATGTGACAAAATATATTCACAGAGTCTAGAGATTAAGACTTGAATATTTGGGAAGGCTGGTATTCTGTCGACCACAGAGTAGATGTGGGGTGCGGAGGGGCATGCTCTCCTGTATAAGACAGGAAGCTGGAAGCCAGAGTGTACAAGCCTCCAAATAGCTCCATAAAAAATACCTGAGCTTAACGTAAAAAGGAGAAAGGACTTCATTGGGAGTTGAGGACACATCATGTGTCAGAAAGATGGTGCTGACTGGTATTACATTGGATAATAAGAGAATCAGGGACTACACTGGTTGCAAAGTTCCATGAAACAAACCAACCAAAAGTCCCTCACTCAAATGCCAGGGACCTGAAGTGGGTCACTGACCATCAGAATGGAGATGAAGATGATCTGAGAAGTGCAGAATGGGGCATCGCTGGCCTCGGTGCCAAATGAGCTGTAGGAGGTAGAGCTATGCTGTCAGACTTTACCCTGTTTCTCAGTGGATTCACTCTAGGAGGTCTTCTTGCTAAACTGAAAAAAAAAATTTTTCTTCACTTAAACGCATTATAAATAGTATTGTTTATAAGTCTCATGACCACAATGTGAGATGTGTTTTTATGGCCATTTGGAAGAAGAAGAGATTGAGGCTTGAGATAGTTTAAATGTTTGGTACGAGCCAGTGCAGGGAGAAGAGGTATAGCCGAGATTCCAGTCCAGTCCAACTGACTTCAGGACTCTCTTGATGGAAGCATCCCGCATTATCCTTACTCAGCATGGTAAGGGCCTCAACAAAGTTATTTAACTGCACTTGTGCGCTGAGGCTGTGAGGGCCCTTTGTGTTTGAACATGCTCTCCTGAGAGACAGGTGATACGTAGGATGCCTCAGGCTCTCTTTCCTGGATGCAACATAACATTTTCCCCACTAACATAGCTTCCTGGGGAGTCACTCTTGCAGCTGTATAGCTCAGGCAGGATGACAGAGTTGTCCATAGTGGGAACAGAGATGGGAATCAAGGACTCAGAGTATAAATATTTATTGTGTTGTGTGATCTTGGGCAAGTCACTCTATTCCCAATCCCTGGAATTTATAAACTGTGTGTATTGGGTGAGTTTATCTCCTGTCTCTCACTCAGATATAGTCAAGCTTGAATGAATATAATTTCGAGAACCTAGAATGGTAGTATCCAACAGAAGTTGCTATGACAATGGAAATGTTTTATATTAGCGATCTCCAACATGGTAGCCATTAGGCTGTATGTTTACTGAGCATTTGAAATATGACTAGCATCTCTAAGGACATAATTTTTAAAAATTGTATTTAACTTTAAATAAGCACAAGTTGCTATTAGCTACTGATTTGGAGAGATCATGTCTAGACTCTAAATTTTTAGCTTGCTGAGCAATGGTCTTACAATTGGTGGTATGGCTGCTTTCTGGCGCTGTGGTTTTGTTCAAATGACTTCAGTTCTCTGTGTCTCAATATTACTTGCTTTAAAACGGCTAGCATGGCACTAATTTGTTGGGATGCTAAGAGATACTTAGATCAAATAAACATTAGCTGCAGAAAATTGCATTGGGTCTACTGTTATCTGCTACTGGCCTTTTATTATAAAATTAACAATTATTGACTGAAATATTTATTTTCATTTAATATTAATTGAAATGGACAGAAACCTTTTGATGTGTAGGTTTCATTATCCCATTCTATAGGTGAAGAAATTGAGGTCCTGGGAATTTATTGGCTTGCTCTAAGTCACATGACCAAGAAAAGACTGACAGAAGTGGGACTGAAACTCAGCTTTCTTGACTGAAAATCAGAACTTGTTCCGTGTCACCACAGCTGCTTGGCTTTTGGCAGTGTTTGGACCCCTGGCAGCATCCACTCCCTTCACGTAGGTCCTGGTGCTGGAAGCTGGCAGGGCCACCTGTCTGCAGGGACCGCCTTGCGTTCTCAGAGCTCCAGGCCCTCAGCTGCCAGTTGCCGAGCATACTCATGTAATCTTAATGAACAATGTGCAAAGCCATTAAAAACTCAATTAGGACTTTCTTTTTACTGCCGACGTGAGGAAATGCAGTCCTGAGGTGCTCATGTGTAAACACAATAGCTGCCATCTGCTGCAGAGAAGTGTTTTGCCTCCAAAAAGGGGATCTGTGTTACAGACACATCAGTAACGGGGTGCTTATCACGGCATTATTGTGCACAAAGGGGAAAAAATGCAAAATTGATGGCCAGCCAGAGAGTACTTCCTGGTTTAATTCCACAGTTTTCAGTGTTATGTGTAATAACTATGAGGAAACTAATGCTGTTTTATGTTCCTTATCACGTTAGTAGATTTTTTTTTTTAAGCGCGAAGGAAAAAGAATGTATTTACAGTCTTCCCCTTTCTTGTTTTTGACTGATCTTGGCATAATGACTGGCTCATTTTTGATCTCCAGGAAGCTGACAGGCCCGGATGGTATTAATTATCCCAACCTGTTGATCAAAGAGGGCCCCACCGAGCTGCAGCTACACAGAGCCCTGGCTCTTGCGCAGCCTCCGAAATGGCTGCCTGTGCTCAACTCAGAGACTTGGTTGGCTGCCTTTTTAGAGGACATGGCCAGGTCCCTGTTAGGTGGGCTAGAGGTGGAGGGAGCTGTAGGTGACCCAGTCTAACTCGCTGAAGGCCATACCTTTGCGAGTGGCACTGCAGCTCCTTATTTCTCTGCCCTTGTGCATTCTGTTCTAATTTGAGATGTCTTCCGAGTTACTGCCTAGGGTTACTGCTCCTAATGATGTTCCCATTTAGAGCGTCTTGCAGCTTTGCTTAGGAACTATCATTTCAAATCTTATCTCCTTGAATAAAGAGACCTGTAGGAAATGGGGGCCCTGCCAGGGTGCCAAAAGAATAATAATGATAATGCTAGCTGTGGAGATCGTAAGCTCCAAAATTTCAGTGGCTCCATAACCCAGCAAGAGTTTATTCCTTTTTTACTTAAAGCTCCAAATAAGTGTTTTTAATAGGTAGATTCTCGTCCCCAGTCATGGTCATTCATGAACCAGGATCCTTTTATTGGGGATCTGTCTATCTCCTGCATCCTTGAAACCCTGAACATTGAGCTGGTAGATGGGAGAATGGAACAGTGGTTCTCCCACTTAATGTGCATACGCATTACCTAGAGGTCTGGATAACAGGTAGATTCAGATTTGGCCGGCTTGGGATGAGTCTGAGATACTTATTTTTACAAGCTCTTAGGTAATTCTGAAGTTGTCAGGCTGAGGACCATCTTTGGAGAGGCAAAATGATGAAGGAAAGAGGTGTGGGGGTTAGAGGGAAGTGCTTTTATAGGCCAGGCCTGGAATAGGTACACGGCATGTGCGCACCCTGTTGACTAAAACTCAGTTGTATGTCCCCACCAAAGGATGAAGTGTAGCTCAGGAACACGATCCAGTTGGCTGTACATGAAATCACATAGAACAGAACAAACTGAGCTCTTCAATCAACTCGCACTTCTGCTGAAATCAGAATGAAGAGAAATGGGGACATGAGCTGGAGGGAGGAAAATGCTCTCATTTCTCTGTGGTGGATTGTGAGAAGTCTAGAATACGTGTGCACCTGCCGCAAACCCGCAAGGACAGGAGCTCAAGTGTGTATCCCTCATGGGATCTGGGATCTGGAATGGAGGGAGCCAGACACACCTTTCTTCTCAGGCTGCCTCCTCTGTCTTCCTGTGGGAAATGCTCCACTACTTAGTGACAGAGGCAGCCACCCACCCACTGTGGCCTTATGGGTCATTAGTCATCCATCGAAGGCAGCCTGGACCCTAGAAGTATCTCATAGACTTGAGGCCAAATGAGTTTTCCTATAGGACAGCAGACAGATATGGCCCTGGATGATGGCTCAGTCATATCTCTGGGCCTCAGTTCCCCCTGCAGTAGCTTCTTCCTCACGACCTGGATGTGAGGTTATGGTAATTAGATAGCATGTATCCATGACCAGGATATATCTCTACTTAGCCTAAGTTACACCCAGGCCATAAAGTAAGATATTTCACTCTTTTCTGAACAAGTTATTTCACATCCAGTGCCTGATGAATTTTATGATGGATCGAATGATCAAAATATGAAGGCATTTAGTTCTAGTTTCTCTGTCTTTTATCATCTTGCTTCTTATTGATTCCTTTTTGGTATAAGCCTACCCAACTGTCCTAAGTACTAGTGGAACAGTTACTGTCCTAGGAATCTGGACAGGGTTGGGGTAGGGTCCAGTTCACCCCATTGCTCCTTATGCTATTTGCAGGTAGGGGTGACAGGAAAACTGATTTGGCCTCAAGCCTAGGAGATACCTCCTGTAATCCAGCTTTGTGAGTCATAATCTGGAGGTTTTGAACTCTATTGCTTACCTATGTCAGTTTATAAATTCACTTGGAACTAAGAGGAGACAGGGTGTGAATGATTGGTGCCTTCTAAAACCCAACAAGATACGAATTACTTGACACTTATTAAGTGGCATCTGTTAGTTCTTCTGGTATTAGGTTGAAAGAATTAGGTGACTCTGTTCAAGTGGGTCATCTTGGCTAGGGATAAGTTATTTTACAGTTTCGTTCCAAATGAACATTTTAGTGGTTAAAATGAAATTTCAAAGCAGCAGTAGTTTTCTAGGGGAAACATTCATCCCAGAGTCACTCAGGTTTAGCTATCTTGTTTATGATGCAATTTATTTGGTAGAATCATAAGATTTTAAGTCCTAGAGTTCAGCCTTCTAGTTGATTGTGAAATTCTCTGCAGCATCTCCTTATTTTGTCCAGGCTGTGCCTAGACACCCATGGTGGTGGAAGAATTCCTTTTTTCTCTGGGCAGTCAGTCTCATTTTTGCACCAGCTACACCTGTTGGAAAGTTTGTGCCATGTTTTGTGGCAGTCTTGCTGCATATCAGCCCCAGGGGAAATCAGTGGCAGACGAGAATAAGCATTTATTCTGCTAGTCATGGGTCTGTGCATTAATATTATGGGATTGGGGGTATAGGCTGAGCTTTGGGCCATGTGACTGTGTTTCCAACTGCCAGGGTGGCCTCGCTTGGCTCTTCTCTGTTGAGCTCAAGCCTCCTTCATGTGTGTTTATTCTTAATCCCAAGATGAAAGGGCAACTACCGAGGCACATTCTTCCTATGAATGTTGGCTCTTGCCCAAGATAGCAAGTCAAGGTAGCCAAGCACATTTTTGCTAGAGTCCTGTCAAGATGCTCTTGAACAAAGGAGATCAAATTATGCAACCCAAAGACAAGAGACAGAGACGGATCCTCTGCTTCTACATGGAGGAGCTGCGGAGTCAATGGTAACAGACTTGGATCCAGAGCAGGACCCAAGGATCCCCAACCAATCATTTAATCTGTCAGAAGAAGAGACTCAGTTTTTCTATGCACTAGCCTATGTAATGCTTAGAAATTACAGTTACGTTTTCTGCAAATAGTAATAGTAGCATAAACATTCAAGTGACAGAGAATCTGGGTCCCTTTCTCTCTAAGAAGCCCAATGGAAAGTCATTTAATCTTTAGGTAAAATGAATATCTTCTATCTCCCAGGGTCATCTGAGGATTAAATTGAAAAATATATAGAAAGTACACCTAACATCAACACTGGTACTCTATAAATGCCTTAGGAATTCTTACTTTCCATTCCTTTTGAACGTCTTCTAGTAGGTTCCTATATTTCTTCAGGGACTTTCTTTCTTTCTTAACTCTACTCTACTTTTATAAGCTCTTATTTAATAAGCAGTTCACTGTCCTAAATGCAGGATTCCAGATGGGAATTTTTTGGAACAATACCACCTCCCATATTGTAGAGGTTCTGCCCCCGTTGAAACAGTCCAAGCTTGCATAAATCTATTTTCATCTCATTTCACCTGCTGAAGTTGCAGTTCACTACCTTTTTGCGTATTTATTTCATGTCTCCTTCAGGAGTCAGTGGCTGTAATATTTTTTCAGGATGTGTTTCTAGCCTGTCTGTCTTGTAGAAATATTTCCTACACGTTATCATATCTTAATTCCCAACGTATAAGTTAATAGGGATATTTTTGTCCCGATTATAGCAGAGGCCCCCTCAGGTTTAGAGAGGAGGTGTAGTTTTCTCAAGATCAATCAGACCCTGGTTCTTAGAGTGATTTAATTTCCAGCCATCCCTCTGGCCACCATGTTTGTCAATGTGACGGATTTTTCAGAAAGATTTTCTTTCTCTCTCCTGTCTTTACTTCCCACCCTCACTGTGGGGCTCCAGGCTCCTTCATGATGGTGAACAGCTCTGGGAGGGCCTCTGGCCAGAAGGCCCACCTTCTTCTGCCCACCTTGAAGGAGAACGACACCCACTGCATCGATTTCCATTACTACTTCTCCAGTCGTGATCGGTCCAGCCCCGGGGCCTTGAATGTCTACGTGAAGGTCAATGGCGGACCCCAGGGGAACCCTGTCTGGAACGTGTCTGGCGTAGTCACCGAGGGCTGGGTGAAAGCGGAACTTGCCATTAGCACCTTCTGGCCACATTACTACCAGGTATGACATTTTACCAAGCTTTGATATTTGGGAAGTAATGGCAATACACCTGTACACCTCTGCTCTTCCTACAGTCATTAGGCCTGAAATGGATTTATTTATTAATTCACACGTCAGCTCCTGTGTTCACTGGGTTTCTTTTCCTAGTTAACCATGCAAGTGCAGGAAGGACTGAACACAGCCTCTACCTCCACGGAGGTCATGGTCTGGAGGAGGAGACGGATGTGTAAATAAACAATTACAGCGTAGCATGATGCACATGGCTCCCCAGAGAGCTGGATGAAAGTAGATATGGAAGCTTTTTTTAAACTAACTGCTCAATTGGGGCGGGCAATTTAAAAGGCTGAGGTTCAGAGGGATGTGCTAACTCTTCAAAGACTACCCCTGAGGAAGGGCAGAATGGTAGGGAAGGTAATTAGGGTGACTTCTAAGATGTGACAGTTGCGCTGATCCTGAAGAGTGAATAAAATATTGTGGACAAAGGAAGGGAAGACATGTGAGTTGTTAGAGTGTATGTGATGGGCTGGAAGAGTGTAGGAGAGGTTATGGAACAGTTTGAAAAGCTCTCAGTCCTTCAAGGGAACATTGTAAAGGAATATACAGGGAGATGAGCCTTCAAGGCAAGAATATTACTGGGGCTTCCAGTACCAGGCTAATGAGATAGAACCCCTTCTCTAGTCAAAAGCAGTGCTACTCAAACTGTCTATGGGGAAGGACCACTGTCCCCCTTATCTCAGTGTGGACCAATACCTTTGCAAATTACAATTTAAAATGTCCCAGAAGTGCCAAGTTGCCAGATGTTTCTAAATATCTCTTTCACTTTCCCTACTTGTCTCACTGTGAACTGGTTGCACATGAGGCACAGAGTGGTACTAGCCACAGAGCAAGCTTGAAGGGACATGGCTCTGGGTCTTTTTAGATTGAGACTGCTGAGGGTTTTTTGTTCTTTTTGAAACAATACCATTAAGAAAAAATAAAACAGCACCATCAAGGTAAAACTTACAGGAATCCATCTATTTTAATTGTGCAAGCAGTGATTTTTTTTTTCTTTCAGTATTAGGGGTTGAATCCAGGGCTTTCACACTGAGCTACATCCTTAGCCCTTCATTTGTATATTTTTGAGACATGGTCTCATTAAGTTGTCCAGGTAGGACTCAAACTTGCAGTCCTCCTGCCTCAGCCTTCCAGAGTGCTGAGATTGTGTACCACGAGAGGTGGTTGAATACAGTGATTTGTACAGTATAACTACTAGGTTGTGCAACTATCACCATAAACTGTTTTTAGAACACTTCTGTCATCCCAGTAGGAACCCCTATTCCCATGTATAGTTATCACTATTCCCACTGTGAAAGGTTTTAAGTATGAAAGTTACATAGATCTACCTCTCTAGTGTCTGAAACAGAAAGTAGACCTGAAAGTTGTAGGATTAGTGACTGTGGCTACTTAAACGTCCTCCAGTCCCATATTCAGGGTACGATCCTCTCTGATTGGAGTGTTAGGAAAAATTTGTCTATCAAGATCACTTATTTCCAGTAATGAGATGACTCAAGCTTTCTTTTCCCCTTGAATTGACAACTAGAAATCAGATTTTAATAGTCAGTTACCTTCAGCACTTAGCCTAGATTTTTGCCATATCTATTTCCATTTCATCTTTAATTGCTTGTGATCTGCTTTTTAGAATAATTTTATTGTCTTTTGTTATGCATTTCCTGAATTATTTTTAGAAGTGGGGGAGAGATGATGATGGTAATTACAGTGACTCTAAGATAATGCCTATTCATACCAATTGTTTAGTGTTTATCATGTTCCAGGCGCAATACAGAATAGCCTTGTGCCTTAATTTAATCTTCAGAAATACTCTTTGAGTCAAGTACTATTATACCCATTTTACGGATGGTGAAATTAAAGTTTAGAAGCAAGTTCAGATGGATTTAGTCTTTTTGCCCAGATTATGTTTAGTTCTACACTCAAGCTAGTGCAATCTAGCAATCTAATATATATATATATATATATATATATATTATATATTATAGTGATCCATGTCTAATTTATGAAATCTAGAAGTTATGTTAAAAAGGCACAAAAACTAGTAAGATTAGTGTCATAACATTTTACTTAACCCAGTGTATCCAAATACCATCACTTCAACATGTAATCAAGTATTAGTGAGATATTTTACATTCTTTATATGTTTTCAAAATCCAGTGTATATTTTACACTTATCACAAGTCCAGTTTAAGTGTTACATTTTCACTGGAAATACCAGTCTGTATTTATATTTCATAAAATACACATTTGAAGAAGTGGATTCATATATATATATATATATATATATATAGTCCATACATGCTTAAATATTTTCCAATAGCTGGATTGAGTATCTGTTTTTAAATTTGAATTTGAAGCAATTAAAATGGAGTAAAATGGAAAAAATCAGTTTCCCAGTCTCCCTAGCTGCCTTTTAATAGCTTAGTGTGTCTTGTGGCTCCTTCAGTAGGTAGCAGGGAGGAGCCCTTAACTACTTTTCTACAGAGCTTTCTCTAGAATTCTTGGAAAGGTTGACTCAACTACTCTGGGGCACGGGTGAAGCCATGACTCCAAAGCTGAGCTTCTGGAAGGCTCCTGGTTTTATGCTGAGCTGATTTTGTTCATTCTCATGCTCCGTCATGCCTTGCGGCTGTGTCCTGTAGTCTCTGGTTCTGGACCTGCTGACTTTCGTTGGTGGGGTTTACACTTTGGAATCTCTTGCTAATCTGATGACTTATATGGAGCAGAGGCTCTCAAATATCCCTAGTTTTCCCCACAACCCCAAGGAACTACACACAGCCTGGGAGAGGTCCCTCAATAGCCATGCTGGATCCACACTTACTTCCACCATCTCCCATCCTTCTCTGCTCTGCCCTTCCTTGGGCAAGAGGTAGAGGCAAGAAGTAAGGCAAGTTAGAAAGAGAATGGAAACGAAAAGGGGAATTAGGAGAGAGAAGAAAAGAGGAAAAGAGAAAGCAAATCTGGGGAGAAATTGTAAACTTCGTGAAGATGGTAGTGGTCCTCTGTGTGTTTTCACAGACTGTGACTCACTCACTCCATTTACTACCCATTTGCTAATAATTTAGTGGTGGCATCCTGTCTGAGCCAGACAAGTGCCGGCTATGGGGAAGGTAGCAATGAGCTGGGCAAAGCCAGGCCTTGAGGAGGTCAGTGCGGCCTGTGCTTCTTCAGGTCAAGTGAAGCTTCTCGTTCAGCTCAGCTTGCTAACAGAATCATAGAGAGAATTGAGTTTGTGAACCAAAGTACCATGTCTTTCCCCTGTGTGCAATACGTGTTTACTAGATTAGTACCAGGTCCAAAAAACCATTTATCTGAAGCTTGCAGTATTAGACATGTTTCAAAATTCACAATGTTTGGAATTTAAAAGACAAAGTATTTGCATATACCATGTGCTTGATAACACCCTTAGTAAGCGCTGAGGCAGCACCCTATAGTCAGGTATACTACACTGATATCTTTACAGCAAAGCCTACACCTATTCACAGTAAGTGGGATAAATTAACACTGTAAATAGCGTCAGAATAACTCAGCTCAAGTTTTACGACCAAATTACTTTATGAAACTATGTGAAATGATTTGTTCCAGAGCATTTGGGCTTACAGAATTTCATTCAGGGTATCGCCTTATATTGTCTACCTGCATCACTACATGTAGGGATAAGTTGTTGTCTGTGCACTTTGAGAAGATCCACATACAGAAGAGCTGATTTCTGAGATGCCTTGAGGTGAAGGGTGATATAGTTGGGGTCACAACAGTTTGGAGAAGCTACATGGAATGTCCCTTTTCAGGAGCCACAGACAGCCCAGTGAGGGTTATGAACAGTCAGAGAGGAATTTGTGTATTGATACTTAATCTATTGTCTCCAATGCAGTTTGACCTTATACCTCTTTTGCTTATGTATAAATCTTAGCATAGAGACGGGCAGATAGGTAGCTCTCCATCCTGGTTTTCCTGGGAAGGCTTGATTTCCTCCTCTTGGTGAAATTGTTGAGAGCATCTATTTCATCATGAGCTCCGGTTTGGATGATAAATGATAGAATCTCCCTACCCATAGGGATTTACAAAGTGCGTGTTGGCACATGTGGCTTTAGTTCATCTTCAATTTGTGGATCAGGTCAACCTTTTTCTATAGAAGCAGAAAGTATTTTCGTTTTAGTGGCCCTTAAAATCTTTGTTGTACTGTAATTACCCAACTCTTAACACTGTACCATGAAAGCTGCAATAGACAATATGCAAATGAAAGATGTATCTGAGTTCTGGTAAAATGTTGTATACAAAACTGAGTGGTAGACTGGATTTGAATTCCAGGCCATGGTTTTCTGAAAGTACCCTGAGGTGGTGATCAAGCTGAGGTGGAGAGATGGGTAATTAAGTTCAAGAGCCCACAGCAAATCATTGTTAAAGCTGGTGGCAGAACCGAAAGG
Organism: Dinomys branickii; assembly: GCA_004027595.1. NCBI lineage: Eukaryota > Metazoa > Chordata > Mammalia > Rodentia > Dinomyidae > Dinomys > Dinomys branickii. The sequence continues at coordinate 12,127 of PVLD010013731.1, read as the reverse complement.
CCTCCATTGTATCATTGAGTGTAAACATCGGTGACCTCCAAGGCTTATGCGTAGCCCTAGGAGGCCTTAGGAGTCCAATTAGGAGCACTTTACCAGGTCCTGGTACAAAGAGGCACAAGATGGAGCCACAAGCCAAAGGACAACACACAGGAAAAGTAAACTAGGAAGAGGACAGACCCACCATTTGCCATGCTTTTGATGGAATTTGGGGGAAAGGGGATTTCCTGAGCCCCTGATAGTCCCTGCTCTGAGGCAAGCCTGTTGCCTGTCATTTATTTGAACAGTGGCTCCTTGCATTAGGTAGCATCCTGTCATGACTTCTAGAGTAGAGGACATTATCAGTAAATTGAAGTTTCTGTAATCCTGCTTGGGTCCCCTGGCTCCAAACACTGTGCTCTGTATTTAGGGAAAATAGCTTGCTGCTTTGTGAATCTTCTGCTCTCTAGTTTTTAATGTTGGCTGTACCTGTTATTATTTGGAATCACAATTCTCACATTTGTAGTGGAAAGAGGCACAGGTACAATGAAGGGTCCTTTGGTGGGTTAAAACTGAGAAGATTTTGTAGCATTGTGTCCAGTTTTCAGTGGGATTCAGAGATGATTGGAACAAGTGAAAAGAAGGAATGAAGGAAAAAAGAGGAGGAAGGAAGCCTTCTTTAAGGAAAAAAAGGAAAAACACTGCTCTTCTTCCCATCCTCACATCATTACCCCCTCCTTGCAATAAGTGGTCTCATCGGGCAGACTTTCCGACTTGCATTGTGTTGGCTGCTACAGTGTTATTCTGCTGTGGTCTAAGCCTTTCAGGAGAAAAACCACTAATATGTTGAGGGAAGCAGTTGGAAAGCACATACGTGTCATATGCACATATACAGATAGCCACCAATGTACTCACATGACCACAAACAGTAAGGTCCACACATGAGCCCAAGCACCTGCATATGTGCAGACTGACACTTGCTTACACTGCACAGACAGGTACAGTGCTTCACAAATGGAATGTCCCAGAAGATTCAATGACAAGAGCAAAACAGCTCTTCAAAGTCACCAGATCTTGAGCTCTGGTCCAGCACATAGGATGCTGTGGACTAAATACAATCTGTTTTTTAGCATAGCTGGGTTTCAGACTTGATGGTTTAGGTATTCATTTATTAAAGTCATAGGTCATAGATTGGACTATAGCCCTGTGACGAGCACAAATTCATCTTTCTCATTACTGTGCTTTCTGATACTGTGCCTCCAGCAGGGCCCCAGGTGAGGAAGTCCCTCAGCAGCCCGTTGTGCCACACTGGCCTCCTCCAGGGAAGTCAGGTGCTGGTGGAATGTCTGCTAAGCCACAAGCTTGGTATTGCTCTTTATCTAGTCAATATGTATTCTGTTTCATATTTATAATGATTCTGAACTTTTCTGTCCCAATATTGAAAACAATACAAGAACTTTCATTAATTTTGCTGCCATCTGCTTGCTGTGCTCTGTATCACCTGGCTACCTGAAATGACCTTTCATCCAGTCCTTGTTGCTAGCTAGACTTCTGAAATGAAGGACTCATTTGACTTTGACTTGGGTGAATTTGAAACCCAGGCCCTTTCTCAGGAATGCCCCTGGCATCCAGCACTCTGTGGGTTTAGTGACATCACTGGCAATTCCACAGGGTTTGTCATAGCCAGAACCCACTCTCTCTGTCTTGGAAATCCACCCCATCTCCTCCCTCATTCATTCTACCCATTCCTCTAAACACTAGATCCTCTTCATCATCTTATACGGGCCTCCTTGGGCTGGTATGGGAAAGGATGTCTTTTAATTTTGCTCTAAGTAATTGTTTCACATGAAAATGTTTATGGTCTTCTTCCTAAGAGTTCTGATCAGACAATATTTTTCTCTTTTAAGAGAATGTGTGTAGTCCCTTGACATTTTTTTTTTGTCATATGTGTTCTCTGTTCAAGAAATACAAGAGGATAAAATACCAGGTCCGTTAACTTACAGCCTGGCAGGTCCACACCCTTTCCCTCAGTGTCCACAATCCACCTTTTTACAGTGCTGTGTGGACATCTGTGAGCCTATTTTGGGAAAATTTTTACCTGCTTTTCCCAATTCCTTATTCATAGGGAGAGAGTTTTGCACCTTTACATGCAAGCCCATTTCCCCAGCACCTGTACCAGGAGGTTCCAGGACTGGTCCATGTGCAGTTGACAGTAAGTCCACATGGAAACCTTGGGGTTGAAGAATGCTCTTCACCGAAGTTGAGATTCCCAGCTGAGGTCTTCTAACTTGGTCCCCGTATTCAGAGTCTCTGCTTCCGGGTACTGCCATAAACCGACTGGGGATCCATGGTCTGCCTCAGTCTGTGCGCCTTCCCTCTGGGAGCAGCCAACATTAGAGTAGCCTCTAGACTTCTCTGCTTGCTCCCTGGTCCCTCCCCTCCCTTGTCCTGACTTTCACTCCTCAGGGACCTTGCTTTGAGTTTCCTTCTCAGTGTGGTTGTCCAAAGATGAACGTTCTGTCTTCAGAACGCCCAGCTAGGCCTTTGCATCTCAGAGGGTCCCGGCATCCTCCCATGTCTTTGTGGTATCTGTCCTTAGGAACTAGAGCTGGCCAGGTCGTGGGTAGGGGGGCTTCCTTTCACCAGTGCACAAGGATGGGGCAATCATCTGTACCCTAAGCTGTAGGTATCTTCTGGAGCACTTTCTGAGAATCCCCTGTGCCATTTAAGAATTTTTCATTCATAGATAATTACCATTCCACTTTACTTTTTGTGAATTACCTGCTGAAATCATTTGCCAGTTGTTCTTTTGGAGGGTTTATTTATTTTTTTCTTTTTATTCTCAGTAGTCTTTTGCACATACAGAGGATATATCCCTCTCAGCTGGCATATGTATTGGGAGCATTGTTCTCAGCTTGTCAGTGACTTTCAATTTTGTGTCAGACTTTTGTTAAGATATAAAGCACTCTTTGACAACATAGTTATTAAGAAGGTATTGTATAACTTTAAGAAATTGATTTTTAAGACTTTATCATTATTTTCTAGTTTTAGTAAATTTGATTAGAATGTGTATAGACCCTAACCTATATAATTTTCTTCTTTGAGAGATTTATTGAAGTTATACTGTAGTCTAGTTTATAATCTTTTCTTTTCTTTTTTTTCTCTGTGGTTTTTTAAGACAGGGTCTTGCTAGGTAGTTTTTTCTTTTTTTTTCGGTACTGGGGATCGAACTCAGGACCCTGCGCTTGCTAGGCAAGCGCTTATTCCACTGAGCTATATCCCCAGCCCTTGCTAGGGAGTTTAGAGTCTCACTATATAGCCCAGGCTGGCCTTGAACTCATGGTGATCCATCTGCCTCAGGCTCCCAAATGCTGAGATTACAGGAGGAGTGATCTTTTTGTAAGTCCTTGAGCATTTGAATAGAAGTGTCACGCTCTCTAATACATTTTCCTTACATTACATGTATTTTTCACTATATTATACATTAGTAATACAATATTTTATACTATATATAATATATATTTATTTATAAATATACATGGTGTCTTTGCCTTTTCTGTTTGATTAGGCTACTGAACCACTCTGTTTTAGGTGTTTATGTTATGGCATGCAGTTAGACTTTGATTATTTAGATAGTCTGAGTCTGTCTCTATTTTAACTCACTTACATTTATTGTCAAAACAGAATTAGTTTTTTGTTTGCCAGTTTTTATTACACAGTTTGAATATGCTCATGCTATTTATTTTTAAATGTATTGATTTTATATGTTCTAGTTTTCTTTATTTTTTTCCTGTGGACTTTGATTTTGGCTTCCTTTGAGTTCTTAAAAAAATATAGCAAGACGTCTGACTCTTTATAGAAAGGCTTTCTATTGAATTCCCCTTCTGAAGGAAAGGCAGTTACCTGAAGTTTATTTTTGCAAGCGTTCCCACACTTCTGTTTGTTGATCCCCCGTGAGGGACCCTGTTGTCTTAATAAACCACTCGGCTACAACGGTTGTTGTGCTGGAGCAGTTGCCCGGTGCTGTGCGACTCTCGGGCCCCATCACTTCACGTGATTCCCAAGGAGCCACATGTTACTTTACTGATAGATCTGCTACCACCAAGAAAGCTGCCTCTTCACAGGCATGGCCGATGCCTCCAACAATTTCCTACTCGTTTGTTATAACTTTTAGAGCTCCAGGTCCCACTGAGAACACTGAGCTTTGAATCCACAGATCTGGAGCGTGTAAGCCACAAAAGGATTCCACAGGGAGGTGTTCCTGATGATTTCGTCACACATCTTTCCGTTCATCCACAGGCGTGGCTTAAACTGAGGAGGAAAGACTGAGGAAAGGGTCTGTTCTGGGGTTGTCAGAGTGGTAGAGATAGAAACTGCAGGTAGGTTGAACCGGAACAACGAGATTGATATCTGATTGGTTTCAACCTATAAGCAGCAGCTTCCTAAGGTCCATCCTGATAGTGGTGGTAATACAGAGGCAGATTTAACAAAGGCTAGTACTGACTATTGTCAGGTGAAAAAGAAACTAAGCAGCGAGGCAAAGGAGGTCTACAGACTGGTGGTAGAATAGTCTCAGATTCATGAGAAAAACCATGACAGGGAAGCATCCTCTGTGCCCGGATAATGGAGAAATCCAAAAGGGAAGAAGTAATGAACACCGAGAATTGTAGAGGGGTGGTTAAATAGTAATAATTAGGGTAGACATTTGTTGAGAGAATATTCTATTGTCCAAAGTAGAACAGTAACTCCTTTAATACGGAAACATAATGCAATGAGGAAGACATTGTAATTACAGACAGAAACTGAGCCACAGAGCAGGAAAGTATCGTGCCCAAGGTCACATACCAGTAAGCAGCACAGCCAGGACTCTAACCCAGGCATTTTAAGCCTAGGCCCATTCACTACATCATCTTCCTTCTCAATGCAAGGTAAACCCTGGGAAAAATATTCACTGGACTCAGCCAGTAGGGTGCTGCTGGTGCCTGTCATGCAAGCAGTTTTTCTGGGGGGCTGCCAGAGACAAAATTCAGATTATGTGGCAGGCGGGGTTTTGCAGGATGGAGTAAGGAAATGTTGGGAGTGATGCTCATTCAACTGTTGAGAATTTGAAGTGTGACTGAAAGCCACCTGGCTGGTAATAGAGAAGAACTAGTACAGAGGGGTATGTTTCAAGAAAGGAAGTCCAAGCATTTACATATGTCAAGGTCAGGGATGAAAGAGATGGTTTGAAGATACCAAATAAAGAGAGAAAACCGGGAAAACCAAGAAGCTGGAAAATGCAGTGGGGCACCAGGGTCAAGAGCACGGGCATTTCCTGAAGACAGAGATTGTTGTTGGTGTGGTAAAGATGAGGCGGGTGAAGAGTACTTTGGAAATCAGCCCCTCTCTAGTCCCCTTGCCTCTTCATGATGTGATGTCTGCTGGAACTGAAGACGTGGATGTTGAAAGGGGACACGTGTGGGGTTACAGTAGTGGAGAAGACAGATTTGCAGTAGACTCAGTGTAGGAATAAAGGTGTAGAGGAATTGGGGCTGACTCAGAGAATTGTATGGGTGTTAACCAGTGTGGTGGGGGGAATGTGGGCTTGTGGAATGTATAGAAAAGTCCAGGCGTGGGGACAGACTGTGGAAGAGTAGCGGTCCAGATAGCATATGAGCCCAAGACGCAGATTAAAGAGAAGTGAGTTGGGAGTGGACTGTGGAGGACGAAATTATATCAGAATGTGGAAAGGGGGAATTTCTGAGTTGTCGAGTGGGAAAAGGTAAGGCTGACGGTACAGCTGCCATGGGCTGGAAGGTGAAGGTTCCTGTGATTGGGGAGGTCAAAAGTGTTGCCCACAAAGCTGTTCATATCCCCTCCATGAAGATAAAGGTTGGGTGTGAAGGAAGCTGTTCATGAATTATGAAATTTTTAATAAGAAGTGAGGTTGGAGTCAGAGCAAAGAATTCAAAGGACTTAGGGCCCTCTACTTGTGGACACCAACGGGTAGGTTTTAAGTGGTGTTATTAACAAACCCAGATGTGTATGTTACTCGGCAATGTACAGTTAAATCAGAATGAATCTCTTAGGCTTCTGCTAGTTTCCAAGGCAGGCATCTTTCTCATCCTTCAGAAGCAGGTTGAGACATTCAGAAGTTCTTCCCCGTGCCTCATTTAAAATCACAATAAAAAAGGTGCAAATTGGGGTCCCTGGTCCAGGTTCAGGTTGCTTTCCCCCCATCTAAGTGTTATTTCTGAAATCCATTTAAAACATTCCATGTGGCTGACTTGTATCATCAGTCACCTGAGTGTGGTCTTTTGCCTTGTTTTTAAAATCCAAGTCAACTGCCAGGGCAGCATGCTGTCCTAACTTAGGGTTTCTTTGGTTGGTTCTAATGGGAAGCTGAATCATAAAGGAACTAGGGGCTGGGCAGCCACCTAAAATAAATGCATGAAACAGCTTCTGCAAAATTGACTCCTGCCCTGTGTGTTGCAGGTGATTTTTGAATCCGTCTCTTTGAAGGGTCATCCTGGCTACATCGCGGTGGATGAGGTCCGAGTCCTTGCTCATCCGTGCAGTAAGTCTGTCCCCTTCCCCCAACGCAACCTTGTTCCATGCCAGACTGGATAGCAGGGAGGCTACACTTCCCCTGTTCGTTCAGCTCACAAACATCTCTCACTCGCTTTCTCTTTTAATCCTGCAAAAATGCTTACATACCCAGTGCAATCAGTCCTGAATAAATCCATAATTTTGCTGGCCTGTTCAACTGGGAACACCTCTAGGAATTTGCAGAGAGTGGCAAAACATCTTTGTTTGAATCTCTCTCCATTATTAAAGGAGACTAAAGTCCTGATTGTTTATTAGTGGGATTCAGACCACTGAAGTGGAAGAATTAGAAGGCTTTGGATAGAATCTTGTGCAATTGTCTTTAAAAAAGGAATGACACCAAAACACTGAGCAAATTAGCGCACTGTTCACTCACAGGGAAAAGAACCCCAAAGCTATTAATTCTTTAAAAATAATTTAAAATATACTCATCAGCTCCATGTAGGCATAGAAAGAGATTTCAGCTAGCGCTTGGTACTTATGGTACAGTGTCAAGAATACTCAAAGGCGCACCTTCCTCCATCTCCATGCATTTTCCCCGTGAAGTTCCCTCTTTTTAGAATTTAGTTGAAGATGCTTGGATGTAATTCCTTCTCCCCACTGAATCAAAGGGAGCAAGTGCTGAGTGAAGGTGATTGTGAGGACACCATTTCTAGAGACATTTGTTCCAGGGAACTGTAATCAAACAGATATGCATGGGGATTAAGGAAGGTCCCAGAGAGAATAGCTGGGACACTGGCCCCCTAATTGGTCAGTGCTCTGCATTTTGGAGATACCTGTCATTTTTTAGGCAGTCATCTAGTTCCAGATCTTGTCACTCTCCTGGTGTGATCATGAGTCATAGGGTTAGTCAGCTTTCTGTTACTATAAAAGATATCAGAGGCAGGATAATTTTGTAAAGAAAATCAGTTTATTTACCAGATGTAAGAGCGGAAGATCTGGTAATCTGAGCAGTGTAGTTGAAGATAACAATATGTAATATAGCAACCGCTATTAATTCCTATTGTTTTGTTTGGAAACCCTGAATCACTTTTAATGTTCTTGCTTTGTTTTGTTTATGTCTGTGATGTTGGTATGCTGCTATTGTTTTTTTTTTTTCTTTTACTACTCTCTTTAAAATAAAGAAAAAGAAAAAAAGAAAATTGGTTTATGTAGCTCACAGTCTCAGAGTTCAAGGTCAGGGCAGTGACATTGGCTTGGATCTGGCGATGACCTTCTTGCTGGCAAAGCCCTGGAGAAGCACAGAGCACCATGTGACAAGAGACAGGAGTGTATATGTTTGTGAGGTCTCTGTCCCTCTTCTTATAGAGACACCATGATTTAATCATAAGTGCTTCACGCTAATGACCTTATTTAAGTCGACTCACTTTCCAGAAACCCCACCTCTAAACATCACAGTTGAAATAAATGGTCACTCCCTTAATCCCAGTGACTTTGGGAATTAAACTCTTACACGGGTCAAAGGCTCGAACCATAGCACTTACTCTGTGGGCTATGGTGTGGCTTGCTGCTACTTTAAGAGACATCATACGCATATCACTTAGGAGCCTTGTAGTCCTTCTGTCTGGGAGCTGTTCTCATCTCAACCACATTCATCTTGCTTTAACTGAAATTACTTTTTCCTACTTTGCTGCAGTGAATTTGTCAGACCCTCAAACACCACATCTTTCCCTCTTCCTGGTGCTGGAATGCCATAGTGTGACTCAACTGTCTTTCAGAACTAGAGATAAATTCCAAGTTCCAGACAATGCTTCTCTTTTGGAAGACTCCTTCTCAGAAACTAGTCAGCATCTCAGGAAGGCTTCAGTGCTAAGAATCCTCTTCAGTTCTCTGACATAAAGTACATATTCTCTGGGTTACTTCCTGAGCATTTTAAACTTTCTTCTAAAAGTCTAAATGGATGAGTCCATCCATTTATTCATGTTTGTGAAATATCACTGCTGAACCAGACTTCCTTTGAAGAGGATGTTAGAAATCCCCCCAGCTCTGCAGGATTCACATAGCGGACATGCATGTGAGTTCTCCTTACCAGGATTAAATACAGCATCTCCCTCCCTGGGAGTTAGCATCAGCTGCCCACTGAAGAGTGATCTTTGGTTTAAGACTAGCCAACTGTCAAGAGAGGCCTGCTCTACTTGTGACCCCTGTAACCACACTCTTAGCCCTGCATGGTCCCCCGTTTTAGGCAGTTTCCCTGAAGCAAGCCTCCTGTCTTTAGCAGTCCCTGTACGCATTTGTCATGGAGCATCTACCTGAGCTCCTGTTTCATGTCTTTATGCTGGATGCTTGGACTTGGTTTGCTCAGTAGGTGATGCTAGGTTCTTCCCAGCAGAATATAGCATGGCTTTCTCTCCCTCGGTCCCAGCACTCTGTGCTCTTGTGCAGATTTTTACGTCTATTATGGCACCCAGCCTTGTTACTATGCCTTGTCCCAGTCTGCTAACAGCTCTTTTTTTTTTTTTTTTTTTATAGCACTGTCCGTAGTTGCCATCCCGGGAAAAAGACTCCATTCTTTCTGATAAGTCTGCATGAGAGAGTGTTCTCTGGGTGGCATTTGAATGCCTTTCTACCTCCAGAGTCCCATGACTCCCTAGACTCTTCATTGGTGCTGCTGTGAATTTAGGATTCTTCTGACAACTTCATCCTCCTCCTGCTGAGGAGTATGGATTACTTGGTTATAGAATTGCTGAGAGCCAGTTACCCCGCAAATGGGCCATGGGATATAATTCAGGAAGACATGGCCCTGGCTTTATTCCTGCATAATGTGCTTTGCTGAGTTCAGCCTCAGTTGCTTGGAGGCTTAAGAACAAGTTTCCCAGAAACCACAATGTGGGGCCTCTGTAAGAGCAGCTAGAATTAGGAAAGTCCCTGTTAATTACATGTGGAAAATTTTGGCAGTGTACGTAGTTAGCTGATGTGTGTTCTTAGCCCATGGATCATGTGGAGTTCAGAAGGGCCTCACAAAGGCACTTACCAGGGTCTCACAAAGGCGCTTTCTTAGGTCCTCCAGTGCTCAATCCATACCTAGCCCGTGCGTTTTTCTATCTTTTCTTCCAATAAGTAGATTATTGAATGTGTGCTATGAATTCAAGGACTGCTCTGGGCAGAGTGTTTACTTAAGAAAGACAACTTAGGTCCTTGTTCTCATGGTGTTGAGTTAGCCGAATGGCAGCTGGAAGAAAGGCACTATATAAGTAACTTAAGTTAAATAAGTAATTAATAAATTCAAACGATGCTAAGTGCTGTGAGTATGGTAAATACGAGTGACTAGGATTGTCGAGTTCCTTAGGTAGAATGGTCAGGGGAGGCATCTTTGAAATGGCCTTGAGCTGAGACCGGAATCATAGGAAGGAGCTTCTGGTGCAGTGGCTCAGGGATTGAATATTTCAGGCAAAGGAGTTGGGATGGATATGCAGGAGCCCCAAGGTGGGAATCATTCAGTGCTGTTGGTATGTGCTGAGCAGATGGAACAGAGTAGAAAGGGGTGCAGGTAAACATGGGGTCTGACCACTCATGGCCTTGGGCGTCATGATGAATGGTTTAAATGCCAAGCTAAGTGTAGGGAGGTGATGCTGGAGATAGGTATGGCGACGTCAGTTCGTTGGTCTGTGGGAAAGGAGCTGAAGAACTGTAGTGACGGTCAGGAGAACGGTGATGGAGGAGGTTCTGGAGCCATGCAAGAAATGGTGGAAGCTGGGCCAGAGTGGTGACGAGTCACCCATTTACCAACCGGCAAGTATTTATGGAGCATGTAGTTGATGCCAGGCATTAGGTTTATGGGAGTGTGTTCTCTTTTCTCACGGGCTTCCATTGAAATGAAAGAGAACGAAACTAAAACAAGTAATGAGGTAATTCTGTGATACACAACAGATGGTGAGTTGCTTCACTAGGGCTGCCATTACAAAATACCATAGACTGGGTGGGTTAAACCACTGAGGTATGTTTTCTTACAGTTCTCGAGGGTAGAAGTCCAGGGTCAGGGTATTGACAAATTTGGTTTCTTGTGAGTCCTTTCTCCTTGGTTTGCAGATGTTTACCTCCTCATTGTGTTCTCATATGGTCTTTCCTCTGTGTGTGGTACTTGGTGTTTCTCTGTGTGTCCAAAATTCCTCTTCTTATAAGCACGGTCAGGTTAGGTTAGGGTCTACTCAGTGGCCTCATTTGAACTTAATCACTTTGTTTAAGGCCCTGTCTCCAAATATAGACACATTCTAGAGCACTGGGGATCAGGGTGTCAACATACAAATTTGACAGGGGACACAATATAGTCCATAACAGATGGTAGCATGAGGAAGAAGCATAAAACTCGGAAATAGCGAGTGGCAGCTAGATTGCAGATATATACAGGCACCAGAGCTACCTGGCCTTATTTGCTGAGTTGGGTTTGGAGACCAAAGCGTGAAAGAAGTCTGCTTCCAGATCCATGGCCCCAGAGAGCTGGCAGTGCAAGTCTGGGGCAGAGCTGACCCTGTGCGCTGGCTCCTAGGATACTGACCGTGGGCCTGGGGGTCTGCTCATGAGGTTAAATGTCATGCCGTATATAGTAGCTTGTGACCTGTCCTTTACACTGACAGCACTTTCTCCAACCCCCAGCCTTAGAATAAATGTATTTATGACATTTCTCATAAGCTATTGAATATGTGTCTATACTGAAAATTTATGCATTTCCTTTAGGTCCTCCAGTTTTTAATTCTTCTGCCTGTCCTTCAAATGCTTTCCATTAATATAGGACCAGAATTTATCCAGAAGGGATTTCACTAGTTATTACAAAAGTTCTTTTAGGGGTGATTGTCTGATTTGCAAATTGCATCCTGTATTGCTTAGAGCTGAAGTTATGACTTTAAAGCTTCTGAAGCTTGCCTGAAAGTTTCCAAAGCAATGACCAACAGTCCGGTGTGGTGCTCAAAGAAGATTATTTTCTCTTCCAACGCCGAAGTCTCTTGTCTATATGTTATAGCCCATTTAACATTTTTTTTTATTCCATAAGTATTTTAGCCAATAGTTACCACTGCTACCATTTTTCAGTGTTAGCCATTAGCAAGGCCTCTGCAGTTATAACTGTGTGCGATAAATGTCAGCACAATTTTCCACTTGGTTTCAAAGTTGCTAACTCCTAAGCTGACTTTTGGAATTTTTAAGAATCTATTTTTTTCCCCATCACAACCTTGCAGGCCGTGTCCCTGGGCCCGCAGAGCATCTGCAACACGTCTCTAATGTATGTACTGAGCTTTATCTTCAATTGTGTGGCTTCCTACTGAGCTCTGTCAGGTTTAAAGAGCGAGATAAAGGGCACAATAATACGTCTTCAGATGCTGCACTGACATCTGCAGGAGTTTAAATGTCACCAGCATTTTGCCCCCAAAGCACAGCCAGCTTTCTCTTAACCCCATTCTGTGGGATCTCATTTTGGGGGAAGCTGAGTTTCGGAGGGGAGGAAGTGGGAGATGCTTAAACCACAGCTGGTGCCTGGCCTGGGTCTGGAGGTCAGCGGTGCTTGGCTGAAGGTTGGTGAGCTGAAGGTGGTGGAATAATTTCTCTCTCGGAGCTAAAGAGAGGTTGGGGAGAG
>PVLD010013730.1:0-54923 GCA_004027595.1 Dinomys branickii | reverse complement strand
CAAGGTAAAACAAAAAACTGGTAATAACGTGAATACAGATTTTTTTAATTTAAGCAAAACTTTAAAAAGCAGATCTTACTAGAAAGACAGAAATAAACTGGAATCTTCTGAATGGCGGAGAAGGAACAGGTGTGAGAGCAGTGGCGAAGGGACGAGCAGGTTCAGGGCCAGGTAACAGAGCTGCTTAAAGCCCCAGCTGAAGGCATTCGTCCTGCACAATAAGGATGCGCAAGACTCTCACAAAGGGGTCACACAGTAAGCCACACTCTGGAAATCAGGAGACTACGCAGAAGTCAGGGTTGGGGAAAGAGGCAAAAAGAAGGAAACAAAAATCAACCAGAAGCGAAGAGAGGACACTGGGACAGAGACTGGGCGATCACAGAGGCAGCGTGCTAAGTGAGGGGAGCATTACAGACCAAGATTTCAAGGGAGAGAAAACAGAGGTAAGATTAAAAAAAGGAAGGTAAAAACACAAATTTATCCTTCAGTAAAAACTTCTTAAAAACCAGCCAAATCCATTAGGGGTATGTTTACTGCACTTCTTTCCACTTTTGAGAACATTAAAAGTTTCTGCAGTGAATTCTTCGCATATTGAGGGCATGGGATTGAATTCAAGGAACACCCTTTTTATTTACTTTGAGACTGGGTCTCACTAAGTGGCCCAGATTAGCTTTGAACTTATGATCCTCCTGCGTTAGCCTGTGAGCAGCTGGGATGACAGGTACGTGCCAACATGCCTGGTTTCACAAGGAAAACTTTAAATTCCTCAGAAGTATAGGTCTGAGCATTCTTCATGACCCCTTATTCTTTTGGGGCCTAATATTCGTAGCATAATACTCTGTAAAAGCCCACTTGAAAATAATGCCCCTTGAGAAAGTTTAATAGAAAGTAACGTATTTAAATCCTCACCTTGATTTTTTTCTGTATTATCTCCTTTTGTTTCTTCTTCTTTAATAGGGGGACTAACTCTGGGGGTCCTGCTTTGCCCCTGGACCACTTCTGCTAGCAATTCTTCTTGGGATGTTCGAGTTCTGGGAGCAACTGGAAGTGTCTGCTTCTGAGGGACTTTAACATAAAATTAAGAGAGATGGAAACACAACAAAGGAACATCAGAACCCATCAAACCTCAGTAGTTAACATATCAAAAATGCTCCTTGAGTCCAGAACACTCAAGAGTTCACACGAGTCCAGAGACAACCAACCGCCTCAGTCTTTCTTCCCACATTCCTGAGACGGAGGTCTAATGCATTACCGATATATACATAAACGATGTCTACACATTTTAAGGCATAAGGCACAAGGATTATAGCACGACATATTCAGTTTTAACCAAATGCAGTTTAGGCTTTGCTTCATGATCTTTTATAATTTAAAGTTGTAATTTAGGTAATCTAGATGAAGAAAGAATGTTTCCAAGCTATTTCTCAAAACTTCAGGATCTCCAACTCAGGCATGTAATCCCAGTACTCTGGGAGGCTAAAGTAGGAAAATCACAAGTTCAAGTCCAGCCTAGGCAATGTAGCAACACCTTCTCAAAAACTCAAAAAAAGCTGACGATGTAATTCAATGTGAAAGCTCCTGGGTTCAATCCCCGGTGTCCTACCCCCAGAAAACATACCTAGGGGTCTCCAACTATTGGAGGGCATTGTAAGGTCATAGAAGTTCTCTAAATTTGTTACTCCAAGCATTGGCCCTTGCCAGATACATGCCAAAACTTCAGTTTATGTTCATGTTCAAGGTTAGATTAGCGATGAAGGAGACAGGTAAGTACCAGGATGGAAAACTGATGGCTTATCAGTCACTCAGGAAGGGGTAAAGATGTAAGAGGAGATAAAAAGCAGAACAATACTCTAGAGAGCACTGATCAAACCCTTAGTAAAAACTCAAAATAATTTCAGAGTTAATTACCATCAGCCTATTACTACAAAAGTTTAAACACTGGCCACAACAACCGGACATAAAGTATAGAACTCAATACCACAAAATGGCACCCATCATCTGTACTTCAGATTTAGCTTTCTGCAAGCAAGTCTGTTTTAAACACATGCGGCATCTTAGTACTCTCACAGAATGATGCGCTCCTATCAGCATTGTGACTATTAGGGCAAGGCCATCACAAATGACCTTGTCTTTTTTTCCCAGTACCAGGGACTGAACCCAGGGCCTCACACGTACCAGGCAAGCGCTCCGCCCCGAGCTCCATCCCTGGCCCTATCACCGTCCCCTTCACCATCGTCACCATCACTCTGACGCAGGGTCTCTCCCAGCCGCCTGGCCTGGCCTTCCGCGTTACTCCTGCAGCCTCAGCCTCCTGAGTAGCTGGGATTACAGGTGCGAGCCACTGCACTGGCTCCTCTTTCCTTTCTTTTATTAATAGATTCCAAGGTGAAGAAACCAACCTGCTTGTTCTCTAGTTTTAAACACATTCCTCTTGGGAATGGGATGGAACTAGTGGCAGGGCTGTTTCCTAGCATGCGTAAGGCCCTGGGGCTGATCTCCAGTGCCACATAAAAACAAAGCAAAACCAAAAACACCAACTTCCCTAACTTCAGCTACTTCTTATTATCCAATTTTCTATCTTTTACCTATCATAAATTTATATCTAATACTGAAGCTAATATGAAAGTCTCACTTTTTTAATCAGAACTGTTAAGCCAGAATTAGTGGTACACATCTATAATCCTATCTCTTCAGAAGGCTGGCAGCAGTAGTATTGCCAAGTTCAAGGCCAGCCTGTGGAACCTGAGAATGAACTTGTCTGAGAATAAAATTAAGAAAGGTTGGGGTGGAGCACTTCACCAGCACATGCAAAGCCCTGTGGTCAATCTCTGGTATCACCAAAAACAACAGAACAACACAAAAACTCTCCCTTTACAGTCTGTATTATCTGTTCCACACACTTGGCAATGAAGGTATGAAAGGTACTACATAGTGCGCAGAAAACTACAACCTCCAATGACACTTCCTCAAACTCATCCAACTCCCTTCCAAAGCCATTCTCTGTGGAGGAAATTCACTTTGAACTTGACGCGAGACAATTTATTGTATCACGACCCAGCAAACACTAGCTTGCTGGAGAGAGCCTCCCCCAGTGTGAGCACACCGCACACCGCACTGCGTTACCTGCAGGGTAGTTGGTTGTTCTTGTCACAGACTCCTGAGCCTCAGATATCGCCTTCAGAATCAGGTTCTTGTTAGCTTGCTTAGAAGGCGGGAGAGAAGGTCTAAAAGAGTTTCAAAACGGTATTTTTACAACATTTTAAATTTCAGCTCTTTGCACACTAACCATCCATTATACCTTATGACAGTCTTCTCTATGTTTCAAATGGAGCAGCTGTAGTGTTTAGAAAATGTCAACTAGTGCCAGGGACACAGCTCAGCGGCCTAAGTGCCTCCCTGGCAAAATGCAAGGTGCTGAGTTTGATTCCCAGTACAAAAAAAAAAAAAAAAAAAAAAAAAGTCAACTAGACTGGAAGAAATCTTACTAACTTTTAAAAATAAGTTTTTAATTCTCTGCAATTCTCTCCAATGTTCAGCAAATTCATTCTCAGTAATATGGATCTCTAAAAACTTCAATGGGATGCCCTGGGATGGTGGCATATGGCTACAATCCTATAATCCCAGTACTTGGGAGGCTGAGGCAAGAGGATCACTGCTACTTTGAGGTCAGTGTGAGTTACATAGTGAGTTCAAGGCCAGCCTCAAATACATAGCGAGACGCCATCTCAAAAAATATACATACATTCATTCATTCAATGGTAAGTCTTACATGCGATTATATTAGCTGTTTTTCATGATTGTCCTTTTTAGGAAATCCAGAACAGGGCAGGGATGGAGCTCAGTGGTAAAGCATTTACCCAGCATGCACAAGGCCCTAGGTTTGATCCCCAGCATGGGAAAAAAGAAGAAACCCGGAGGGACTCTGTCCGGCAGGCGCAACCACGGCGCTCAGATACCTCCTCTCGGGCTTTGCCGGCACCGACACGCTGCTGGACACACTTCCCGTCCGTGCACCACAGTCATCCTCCTCCTCCTCCTCTTCTCCGTCATGACTGAATTTCTTTACTTTAACAACTGAACTTACCACAGGCAACTTTCTCTTTCGAAAATTTTCTTCCTGCAATCAGATTAAGTTTATGTTTACCTAGTCTCAGAGAGTAACAAAATTCTATTACACATTTTGTCATTTGTTAAAAAAACAACTGTATTAAGAATTTACAGGGTACTTATTATTTCTTATAAAAATGTAAATAGCCAACCATCAATTGAAACAAAACTTAAAAGCTTTGCGTTCGTTTTATAGACAGCTGCACAGAGCACTGTTGAGGAAATAAATAAAAGGGAGTTATCCGGTCGTTGCCATAAATAACCTAAGACTGACCTAACCGTTAGCAGCAAGACAAGACATGAATAAAGCTACTTCAGAGGCCAGAAATCAAAGAAACTAAGAAAAAGGAGCAACTTAGTTGCTCACTAGCAATGACTTAACATTTCCCCAAAAAGTTATAAGGTAAAAATAAAACTAAAAAAAGTCAAACGTCAGACATCCTAAAAACTAAGAAAAGGGACTTACACGGTTGCTTACTAGCAATTATCATGAGCAATCTAAAATTGACCTAAATCCTCTCCCAGAACGGTAAGAGTGACTCTAACTCAAACATGAAAAACAAAAAAAACGAAGTACACAGATATGATATGAAATCTCTAGAAACCAGCCATGGCGAGGCTAGTACAGCACAAAAATCAATTTAAAATAAACTTGTAATATGTGTTTAGCTAGTTTACGTACTGTTTAGTATCAAGAACCACCACATTCCAGCCTAACAAGACAGGATTTAAAAATATATACAAGCAGGGTGTGGAGCCACACACACTTGTAATCCCAGCACTAGGGAGGCTGAGACAGGAAGATCACTGCAAGTTCGAGGCCAGTGTGTTCCATACTGAGTTCAAGGCCAGCCTGAACTACGCAGCAAGACCCTGTCTCAAAAAAAAAAAATACAAACCTCAATGATCATTTTTTCTGAGTTGTTTCTAAAGAAGGGACTGTAAGTCTCTTCTAAGCTGTTAAGCACTTCCGGTTCACATGCATGTCCCGTTTCATACACCCGACTATTCTGCATATCCAGCTGCTTAGCAGCATGCATACTGTTCTGCTGCTGCTGAAATTGCAACCTGTTTAAATGAGCACTACTCTCTGCATTTCGACTTGCAGGTGGTCGATAAATTTCAATAGAAGGGCGAGAAGAACCATATGTAAGAGTCACTGTAGGTTTTTTCTGAGATAAGGGATTCTCCTGGACAAAACTGAGGTCTTCATCAATAAGGTCATCTGGTTCTGGCTTGATATCAATCACATCCTCAGAGGGCGCTGGCTCCCTCAGAGGCTTCACGGTGGACATCAGTCGGGTTGCAGCTCCATCGTCATAGGTCTGTCTACTAAAAATTAAAAATATTCCACAATCAAATTAGATGAATTATCTACAAATCCTCAAATCTCAAATCATGCTTGTTTTCTTTTTGAGACAGGGTCTCACTATGTAGGCTGGTCTTAAACTCACTATATAGCCAAGGCTGGCCTCAAACTCATGACCATCCTGCTTCAGCCTCCTGAGTGCTGGGATTACAGGTATGCACCACCATGCCCAGCAAAAAATGTTTACTTAAAAAGTTTGATGAAAAAGTGTGACCCGTCCCTTTACCTCATATTACTTGTTTTCTGCTCCTGTGAACTTGTAGCAACTCTGGAATCTCTTTTCTCGGGTCTAGTGCTAGAAATAGCAAGGGGAGGCACTGTAGCTTCATGCCTTCTCTCATCTCCCCGACTGAAACTGCTCTTGTTTGAAGGCACATTATTATCAAAGATGTTGGTATCAGAAGACTTTAAACTAGAGGGTTCTAGAAAGAAAAATACATGGTCTTGTAATCTTCTTTTATTACTTTAAAACTTTTCCTCTCTTATTACCAATTCAGAAGCAATATATGCTCACCATGGAGAAGTTTTAAAATATAAACAAAATAACCAATTACTGCAAATGTTTTTTGATTTTGTTTTTGTTTTTTTCCACAATACAGTACTGAGGACTGAACACAGGGCCTCACACATGCTAGACAAGCACTCTTACCACTGAGCTATATCCCCAGAGACAGGCTGTCACGAAGGTGCCTAGGCTGGCCTCAAACTCAGTTCTCCTGCCCGAGCCTCTGGAGTGGATGAGAATATACACGTGTGCCACCACACTCAGCACCAAAGGCTACTTTTTTGAGGAAGAATCTATAGATACACACATATACTGTATGTACATACACAGTGTGTGTTCTCACGCTACTCCACATTATTTTTAATGCCTGAATATTATTCCACACACAGTAATACAATAATTTTTAATTTATTAGTACTGGGTGTTGCAGTAATTTCCAATTATAACACAGTGAGACCCCCTTGGAGTTAAGCATCAGTATACAATTTTTTCCTTAGGATAAACTGCACTGTTCCCACCTACACACACAATGAAATTATCACTAGATCAATTTACTACTCATAAAATTCATAAAATTGTGCTCCCTATATAAAGTTCAAAAGAACACTCTTTCCAAAGTGTCACGTGTTCCAAAACAGCATAAATGACTTGCAAGTGAATCATATGCTATCACAGACAGGAATTCCAAACAAACCTCAATTTTGTAAATCTTACCAGTTGTAACAGAGCGAAGTTTATCTAATACACCATGAAGCCTAAAAAAAAACAAAACACACAAAAAATAAAGCCTCCCTTAAGATTTTATTTCAACTGCCACTCTAAATGTGATCACATTTTATCCAGGTAAATATTGATACACGGTAGTATTTAATGGATAAATGATGTTAAAATTAGCTTGCTGGTTTCACATTTTAAAAGACTATATAAATATTACAGGAAGTGAATCAAAAATCATTATTTTTCTTCACTATTTTTAACAGCTAGCCTCTGCAAACCAGCACAAAGGAGCGAGGCGCACAGCTCAGAGGCAGAGCACGTTCGTAGTGTGCACAGGTTCTGGGCTCAATCCACAGTGCCAGAGCCAAACAAATTAAACAAGGGCAAGGACATCTTCTGGCTAGTCTTGGTCCACAAAACTGTCACTCTGCTTCCTGAGGGCTGAAGACTGAACTGTATAATGTCATTGCCACAATGAAGCTGCAGACTCAACCTAGAGCCTCAGCACACTAAAAATGCACTTTACCACTGAACTGCACCCTTAGCCCAGCAGTTTATATTTATTTAACTACTTACATGGTTTTCTGGACAACCTGATTCAGAGTGCTAAAGAAAAGAAAGTTAATAACCTCAGATGATAAAAAAAAAAAAGAAAGCTAATAACCTCAGAAGATGGCACACAATTTCACTGTAACTGTCACTTTCAAAGTAACTGCCATAACCCGGCATAGGCCATCAGCCTATTTAGAGCCTATTTTAGAAACTACATACAAGGCAAATTTGGCCTACAGTTCCTCCCAGAGGTTCCCCAAACACCCCATTTCTCACTGTCCTATTTCACCGAGAACCCTAGTCACATGCCAACAGTACACACCAAGAGACACAACTATTCCACAGCTTCAACATCACGATGGTCTGCTTGGGGCTGATGGTAATGAACACTTAAGTCAGGGAAGCAAAGTGCCAAAACGGAGATGTCACCCACCGCATCAGTACACATTAAAGAATTGAATTTGCGGTAAGCACAAGATGGTTTAATTTTAGCTTAAATTCAGATTCGGCTAATGGTTTGTTTAATAAGTATCTCTAAAGTATTCCATCAAGTAGTAGAGCATCTGCTAGATCAATTGCCCATTTAAGAGAAGCTGGACTCAAACCAAAAGTTACCTAAAGGTTAAATCAAAGGTCACATTATGAAAAATGTTTATTAAACAAACCAAAAATATAAAATATTTGCACTGGTAAAGACTAAAGCACCATGGCCACTTTTATTTAATAAGCAATAGAATAAACTGTCCTAAGTACGTTAGACCACCTAAAGCCACGTGTGAGGACCTACACTCTCACAATGTATAAACCCAGAGAATCCTGTGCAAAATTTCAAGACGGCTGCGGAAGAGCTGTAAAGCTTGTAGTTGCCCACTAGAAAAACAATGTAAGACTTTTGAGTTAAGGCAAGAGGCTAATAGGCAACATCTCTGCTTTGTGCCTATTTGTTATCTAAATCATTTGCCACTCAAATTAAGGTCATGTGCTCCCTCTACTCGGTGCCACCAGCTTTCACCGGAACTGGCTACTCCCATGCTCTGGGCTCCTGGGGGCGTTTCCTGTCTGTTCTCAACTCTGTCACTACCTTCTCCAATGCTCACGCTACCTCACGCCTGCTATCAGGACCTGGTTTTCTTTGACTGATTCTTAGGGCTTTACTCAATACTCCTAACTAAAGGCTCATGTGGTTCAGAGAAGGAAATTCCAAAATGTAAGAGTAATTTATGTTAAAGAACAAAGCTGCTTATTTCAAAATTCCAAACTTTGAAGATGACTGAAATTTTCATGTATCAAATTAAAGAATGAATTTTAAAAGTGAAAAAAGCCAAAAAAAAAAAAAATTGAGTATTATACCAAAAACTTTTGCCATTTGTAAGGTAACTTGGAAAAAAAACCCAGGAAATTGTATCCACACTACCTCTGGTGCTTGGTGTTTGTACCTGGGTCTGCTTGGGGTAAGGAATAAGATGCAGTTGACAAAGGGAACACAGCAACTGCAGCTGACATACGTCAGGGTCTCCTAGGGGTCAGGAGGACCGCAGCACTTCTATGTATGGGCTCTTTTAACCCTCAAAATTCTATAAAGCAGATGATTTCCTGTCCCCATTTCGTGGACAAATACAGCGAGATGCAGAGCCAGGACTCAGCCTGGCACTAGCTCCAGAGGCTGTGCCCTCCTCACGCAGGAACTGCCTCTCCGTGCGGACCCACGACCGACAAAACACCTACTCTGCAAACTGCAGTGCAAAGCACAGACGTTCAGAACATACCATACGGTGAATCGAATTGTGTTGTTCCCTAGAAACAGGGACAGGTCCTCTGTCATTTGGTCCTGACTTTTCTTGTTGGCCACCATCACCATAATGTAATCAGGAAGTTCTTCATCTAGTTAAAAGGAAAAGTATATCAAATCTTTTTTGTTTTCCTTAATTTTGTATTACAGCTGATGTGCATTAAAATATAGATGTAGTTTTAAGAATGAGTATCTCTGCTAGAATTGTGTCAGATAAAAATGCTCAGCTTTGAATTTTTCCTCTTCATTCCACAAATACTCCAATTACTAGCAGAGTAGGAACTAGGGATAACTGATGAAATCTTTGGCGTAAAACTAGGTATTGAGATTATGGAATTAATTTCAAGCGTGTGTTCAGGTCCTTGAAAGAAATATTTTTAACCATATGTATTATCATCAGAGAAACTTCTAGAAAATAGTAACTGAGTTTTGCTTAGTTTTGTGCATTTACAATGTTTCAAAATTATTCATTTCTCCAGATTACATCTTTATGCTTGGTAAAACCAGATTCCAAACTACTCAGTATAATACACTTAGAATCTGAGTATCAAATAAACTAAAATCACCCAAAACTCCATGTAACTTAAAAATCTGAATCGTAAGTAGCTGCTGGAGGTGTTGCAGGCAGAGTGCTTGCCTAGCATGTGCAATGTACTGGGTTCAATTCCAGCACCACAAAGAAGAAGCAATTCAGTTAAATAACATTAAGTTTGCTATTTTACCTTCACAGTGGTAACCTCACACAATTATTATCAGGATGGGGCCCAGGACCACGAAAACAAGAAGGAAAAAAGAACCCTCAGTAAGATTACAGGTGGTGTATACCTATAATCTCGGCTACTCAGAAGGCTGTGGGCGGAGGATCGTTAAGTTCAAGATCACCTGGGCAACTAAAACAGACTATCTCAAAATAGAGAACCGGGAGTACAGCTCTGTGACAGTGCACGTGCCCAGCATGTGCAAGGCCCCAAGCTCAATCCCAGTGCCGCCAAAATGTAAGAACACAAATAAGCAAAACCAGTGCCATTATTATTGGAATGCCAATCCCTATTGCCCCCACAAAACTCTTAAAACAATTGTATTTCCACGCTGACATAAGGGTTCATTTCTAAGGCACTATCAGACATTTGTATCCAAGATAAATTTGGATCAGAAATGCTGTTCAAAAGAGGCACAAATACATTGAGAAAGCGTAACCTATGAGAGGAAGGTACCTGGACTGGTTTCATGGACGCATGCAGCGTGTGAGAGGACAGACAAGCGGCCCGATGTGGGGAGTGCTCACGGGCTCTCACTGCTTTTAGCAAGGACAAGTCACGTGGGAGCCTATTTCCACACAGGTCACACTATCGGCCACCACTGGTAACTCAACAAAGAAGTTGGCAATACCTTGGCAGTACTTTGGTTAAATTTCCTTCATAAAATTAATGGAACGAACAGATCGTGCTTGTGGTCACTATGCATCAGTTTCCATTTTCTAAGATGTTGTATGGTCACTGGTTGCCTAGATACTGGGTTGGGAGCTGGGAAAGGTGTGAGAGAGGTAGAAAGCAGCTCCTGAAAGTTTTGGAGAGTGACATCAGTGTTCATTATTTGGTTGGGTTTTGGGGAAGTCTTTGTTTTGGGGGTTTTTTTGGCAGTCCTGGGAAGCAAACCCAGGGTTGTGTCTATCTTCTAGTAATCCCCAGGTTAATATGTCCATTACCTTGGTTACAGTGATGATTTTAACTTTCGCAGTGTGCGTCATTTAGGGCTAGAGTTAGTGCTCCGTGGTAGAGCTCTTGCCCAGCATGCGTGAAAGCCTGGGTCCAATCCCTAGTCGGTCTCTGTCTCTCTGTCTCTGTTTGTCTGTCTCCCCACCACACACACACACACAGGTACAGCTTAGTGTATGCTAATTATAACTCAAAAGCTTTCAGAAATTCTCAGGTTTGTTTTGTGAGTAAATACACAAAGAAACATAAGAACTTAATAAAAAAATTAACATGTCATGGTGTGTTCTTCCACAATTCTGGTCAAGGTCATTTGAAATCAGCACAGCACACTGAGGAAAAAAATAAGACATTGTGAATGTTTCTGAAAATTGTAATTTGAATTACCATCTCACTGAAGTACTTCACTTTAAACACAAACATACTACCTCCTTGCAGAAAGGTTTCTCATCTTTGTGTCCCAGCTAATACCTTGACAACAGACATCAGGTATTTCCTGCAGGACTGTCTTCAGGACTTTAAAAGGGGTCCAGGATGCTTTGTCGAGGAAAGGAGACTAGAGAGCTGGGAATGCAGCTCAGTGAGCAGCACTTGCTGAGCACAAACTCACCCTCGGGTCCCATTCCCAGTACCACAAAAACGGAAATTAGAAATTCACCCTTTTCGTGCTATACAAATGCACCCACTCACTTCCCTAGGTGTAAGCATCAGGGATTGATATTCTAAATAAGTAGCAACAGCCTTCTAAAAAGCCAGGAAGAGTCACTAGCCCGACCCCCACAGAAAAAGCCCCTGATCAGTATCCAGGCCCGCTTGCTACGTGACTCGCTTCCCCATGTGATCCCAGTCCACTCAGTCTTACCTGGACAATTATACCTGTAATCTTATTGGCGGACCATAGTTTTGTCCATCTCCCCTACCTTGGACCCGCCTCACCTCATGGGTTTTCTCTATAAAAGTCCCTGGAAAAGACAGTGGGGGGAACCCACTCGGGCCCCCCTTCTGTCCCTCTCTTGGACAGAAGCTTTCTCTCAATAAATATATTCTGCTCTTAAAAAAAAAAAGAAAAATGAAATTCACCCTTTTCAGAGGACAACGAGGTATACACACATCATTAGGTAGCCAATTGCAGGCATAAATAATGCATTCTATTTTACTTCAAACGGAGTTGAAGGATGACCTGCTTACCCTCTTAACACTTATGAAGTATCAGGCTATCT
Source organism: Dinomys branickii (assembly GCA_004027595.1). Lineage (NCBI taxonomy): Eukaryota > Metazoa > Chordata > Mammalia > Rodentia > Dinomyidae > Dinomys > Dinomys branickii. The sequence continues at coordinate 42,952 of PVLD010013730.1, read as the reverse complement.
GCCGTGCCACGGAAACACAGAAAATAATGGAAGCTCTGCCTTAATGAAGCTTCTAAGTTTGGGTAGAGCCCATCAGAAGAGCAAGCAAAGGCCCCGGGTTCCATTTCCAGCACCAAAAACCAAAACACATAAAATCATCTAACGCACCCACAGACACAGACACACGGGAACCTCTGTCAAGTGGCAGTGAACACTGAGAAAGCTGTGCTAATGTGTGAATCAGTGAAGTTCTGGTAGAGCACACACTCCAGTCTTCAGCTCACAAAGTGTCTTACTACAGTTAACATAATAAACACTATAGATTCAGAAGGCCTATGTTCCTTCACCTTAAACCTGCTAGTGATGAGCTCTATGCAGCCCCATAAAGATTACTTTTTGTTTGTAACAAGAATACTATTACTACCACCCCTCCCACCCTAGCACTGTGTTCAGGAACAAAGGAAGCTACAGAAAAGTGTTTTCAAAACTATTAAACTATGGTGTCTTCACTATAAAGGTTTGATAAAAAAATACAGTGAATGTTTGAGATTTATTACAGTAAAAGACATTGCCACTAACCCCGGTCAAAACACTCTCCCACTCTTTGGTACAATTTCCCATCATTCTCGCCACTTTCGGAAACAGATGTGGAAGTCCAGAACTGCTTTTACAAGATGTACTCAAAAATGCAGTGACTGCTATTGCCAAGCGCCACTCCATGGAAAGGCGGGCCCCTGAGAGCACTGTGGTGTGACACCGTCCACCTGTTCCCCACATCTGGCATGATGGCCCGCCTTGCTCTTCCCTCAGGTGAAACGACCAGCAAAAGTAAGTGCTTTTCAACGGATTCAGGACATCGACGCAACCACAGCACAATTAACAAAGCTCATGCAAGAGGGACTTCCTGAACTACTTCATGGCAAGAAGCCAGGTGTGGCCCAGGAGGCTGAGGCAAGCAGGTCACCGCCATGAGTTCGAGACCAGGCTGAGGTACACAGGGAGTTCAATGCCAGCCTGAATTACAGAGCAAAAGCTTATCTCAAAAAAAAGAGGCAAGAACAGCCGAGTAAATGTGCTCAAAGTGAGGCTTGTATTTCGAGGGCTATTAATGGCGCTGTGTCTTTTACTGTAATGTATTTGTTAAGTTTAAGCATCCACAGTAGTTTTCAATCACATCTCATATTCATCAGAACAGGTTAGAGGAAAGTTGCAACCAAGTTCTTCTCTGCATCTTTTCAGGAGCACTTCACCACTCGATACATTGTTGACATAGGAGTGCTGTAGTCTTCATAAATTTAGGGAGACCTCTCTCCTGACGGAAAGGAAGGAAGGAAGAGGAAGAGGAGAAGAAGGTGCAACCAAGTTCTTAAAGAGCTCAAAATTCTTTGTGTGCAATTTCTGAAGAATGATGACAAAGCCATCACATTCGAACTTATTGGTAAGTCTCAGACTCAGTATCTGTCTGCGCTTTCATGTGGTGCAATGAAGGAAAGTTCTTAGGAGGTATTCTGCGGATTTATCTTCTTAAGCCAAAACAAACTTCTGGCTCATAGCTGCCACCCATTGTTTCTAATAAAAAGAATAAATCAATCCTGCTTCCGCTTCATCTGCTGTCAGCTTCAATTTTCTCATCTGTTCAAGCTTTCAGTGACACCTGGCTGAGCTCACGTTCCACTAGTTCACCACCCACATGTTAAAGCCTTACAGTGGGCCTGAAGACAAGTTTTGAAATGTGCCTGTCCATAAAGCAGCAATATTCAAACTGGCCTCAGACTCCCTCTGTGGTTTGTTATCTCTCTTGGTATTTACCATATAAAATTAAAATTTACCATATTAAATTTTAATTTAAAAGTATTAATTCATTTTAAAATAATACTCATCACATATTAATAGAACCAAGGATATTTGTTTAAAAAAATATTTTTATTAAAACAGCTACAGTTTCCAAGAAAATAAAAATGTAGTACGAAGAGTGGCCCTGTTCTATACTTCTATCAATCTCTTTAGTAATCTGGGTTAAACAGGTGGATTCTACGTTCTGATGCTCGTTTTTCCCCCCTGTACTGGGGACTGAATCCAGGTCTTGCACTAAGCCCTAGCCCTTTCTCACAGTGACACTGGGTCTCACTGAACCACTAAGTCGCCCAAGCTGGTGCCGGTGCTTCTTGAGTTTGATCTTTGACAATGTGCCCACTGAAGAATGTGAAGAAAAGCTAGAGTCAGATAATATAGCTGGAAAAGGAAAGAACACAGACACATACTTGGGGGAGGGGTGCAGTACTGGGGATTGAACCTAGGGCCTTCGCACACAGACCTACATAACCTTCCCTTTAAAAAAAAATGTTCCGAGACAAGGTCTCACTAGGTCACTAGGCCCAGGCTGGGCTTCAGCTTGCAATCCTCTTGCCCCAATCTCCCAGAGAACAGAGATTACAGGCACACATGCTAGCTAGAAAAATAGCATGTTAACAACCGGTACAGGTGGTATGGATATTCTGAGATAAGACCCTAAAACTCAACAAATGGAGATTTCTTAAATGTCAGCACCAACAGGGAATCTGAAACAACATCAATTACCTTTCTGTACCTTGTTACAAGAAAACCCACTGATCTACTCTTGGTTTTAATGGCTCTTTTTACCACATAATTTTTAACATTATGCACTGGTCACTGGGAAAATACTGGTTCACTAATCCACTGAAGCCCTGATGTACTAATACATTTTATTAGACAACATGGAAACTATTTATCAATAGCTACATAATTTCACCAGAAATTCTTTCAGCACTGGGAAGCTATCAAGCTCATGAAAGCAGATACAAATATCCCAAAATTCTATTTTTCATTTGGAAGTTCAACAAAGTCTGTCAGTTATTTTCTTATATCTGCCAAATACCCAAGCACACATACCCAGTTTATCCATTCTTAGAATTTAAAAACAGTACTTCATGAAAAAGGTGGCTAGTTCTCAACTCATTACCAATGCCTTTTCTTATGATAATCATCATTGGGCCAGGTGTGGTGGCGCACACCTGTAATCCTGGCACTCAGGAAGCTGAGGCAGAAAGATCGCTTCAAATTCAAGGCCAGCCTGAACTGCAAGGTGAAACCCTGTCTCAAAAGGACCAAAAAAAAAGTCATTGGTACTTTATGAGTCACTGGTACTCAGAAACAATATTAAACAGATGTAATGAAAAGCCAGGATTTAAAAAAGTATTTTTAGTGCTCCACCAATGACATTCTCCTTTTAAATTTTTATTTATATTTTGGTGGTACCAGGTCCTCATTACTGATAGGTAAGCACTACATCACTAAGCTATAACCACAGCCCTTTTCAGTTTTGAGACAGAATCTTAAACTTTCAAATCCTCCTACCCAGCTCACCAATGACATGAAACAAAACAGGATTTCCTTAAATCAGGTGTGATACATCCCTGTAATCCCAGCAATATGGGAGGCTGAGACAGAAGGATCAAAAGTTCGAGACCAGCCTGGACAACCTAGCAAGACCCTCTCTCAAAATAAAGCATCTAAAATGAAAAAGAAACAGGCTTTTTAAAATCTGCAAACAAGAAGTGATCTGAATGTAACCTCTAGTAGCCTGGTGTGACTATTTTCACTCACACTAAATTACTAATTCCTTTTGTATTATCTAAACTCTAACAATGAGAATGACAAGTGTCTTCCTAGTACTGTATTAACATGGAAACACTTTTGTTCCCTATGGTCTCACACACTTTGGGGACAGCTCTCCTAAGTGGGAGATACTTTGTTTTGCAGTAGTGGGGACTGAACCTACAGTCTTAAGGGTACCTGTTACTGCCCTACATCCTCAGCCCTTCTTTAAAAAAACAACTCTTCTTTTGAGACAGTCTAGCTAAATTTCTCAGCCTGGACTCAACCATAAACCTTTGGTGAAGTAAGGAAACCCTCAAGTTTCCTGACAATACAACTGGGAATATTACCGCTTACCTTTCAGGGCTCTCCTGGGATTATCCTGAATTAATTGTGTACACACACACACACACACACAATAGTTAGGCACGGTGCCTGGTCCACAGTAAACATGGTAAGAAAAGAGAAGGAAAAAAAGCATTCCCTACTACTGCAAAGAAAAAAACACACACACAGTTTGAAAATAAAACTCACTGAGCCCTGACAAAGGCCAGCGCCACAAAGTAACACTCCTGTAATAGTTCTGCAGATACAATGTAAAAAAGAAAGTAACAAAAATAGGAAAAACAGAATAAAATTGAATGGAAAATTACTGCCTTAGCGAAAGAAACTATTTGAAAACAGAACGGGTTTGGAGGGAGGGGCTGCCCGTAGGCCGTTCAATGAAATGACGGCTAAACAAAATAACCAGGAGTAGCAGATGTAAAGGCGGCAGAGAACACCGTACACTGTGTGTAAAAAGACAGTAGTGCAATCAACTCTTACATTCCACTAGGAGAGCAACAGTAAAACTTACCCACGTAAGCTCCTAATTCTTGCAATTTCCCTTTAATGGCACTCTGGAGGAGGGGAAAAAAAAGCAAACGTGACCGGAGAACGCGGGCGTTAGGACCCCGAGCCCAGGCGCACGCGCAGGCGACGGCGGCGCGCGGTCTCGCAGCCGCGGGCCGTGCAGACGGGGCGGGGGCCCGGACCCGACGGCGGGCGGGGCGAGAGCGGGGCCGGGGCGGCTCGCTGCGCCGCGGAGGAGGGCTCCCGTCCGCAAGCTCCCCGCGGCCCATCCCTCCGCCGCTGCACCACCGCCCGCCGCGCTCTGCGAGGCCGCGTCTGCGCCAGGGCCGCAGCGGCCTGGACAAGGAAGCGCCGCCGGTCGGGCCCACCAGCCCCGTTACTCCTGGCAACCGCCCGCCCGCCCCGGCCCAGCCTCACGACCCCGCTCGGCGTCGCCGACGCGGGTCTCACCCGGATCTTGCGGCTGATCTCGGTACCGATCTCCATGGCTCCGCGACGGCCAGCGGGCTCCGCACTACGCAGCGTCTCGCTTACCTGGAGCCCACCCCGGGCTCCCGCTCGACAGCCACCGCAACTCCGCCTCCGGCCGGCCGCGCGCACTGCGTGTCCCCGCCCCCGCCGGCCCAGAGCACCGGTGCAAGCCGGAGTGCGTACGCATGCGCATGCGCTTGCGCCTGCGCCTCGCGCACCTGAACCCGCGCAGCCCACGCTCTGGCGGCCTCTGCTGGCCTCGCGGAGCACGGCCGGGTGGGCTGGGCCTGACTTCACCTGTGCACGCTGGAGAAACTCATTCTTTGCTTTCCTAAACCTGTATTTGCTGGGTTTTGCTCGCCTTTGGACAATAAGGCTGAATTAAATGTTCAGCAGAAAGACTTCGGACTTTCATGTGATACCTGAGTTCAAATGCAGCTTTCACTTACTGCTAGAATGGCATCGTTCCAGATATTTCAATCAAAGCCTCAGTTTTCTTTCCTGTGAAGCAGATTGCCTGCCAACGGTTACACTTGGAAGGAAAATGGGATATCCGGACCCATTCGGCACAGTCCTTGCTCCGACTCTGCAAACACCCTGGCTTCCCTGGGTTTGTTTCCACTTCTTTCTTCCAGCACACTGTGGAATTTTCTGCTCACGGATCCTCATCTTCCTGTTCCTTTCTGAATTCCCTCTTTGGACAACTTTTGGTTTTCAGGCCTTCACTTGTCACATCTAGGCTGATAATGGCCGAATTTCCCATTTGCCTTTGTAAAAGACAGTTTAGTTAGTTTATAAATAATAAGGGAAGTCGCACATGGTTTCGCACGCCTGTAATCGCAGCACCCGGGAAGCTGAGGCAGGAGGATCTTTGCGAGTTCGAGGGCAGCCTGGGCTACAAGGTCAGCCTGAACTGCATAGCGAGACCCTATCTCAAAAAGACAAAAAAAAAAAAGTAAGCGACGGGGCCTAAGGTCAGTTGGATGGTTAAAAAGAAATTGCACATACACCGAGTTAAGAGCTAATCCAAGCCATACAGCTAGTTAAACTGAGAAATGTAAAAACAAACACAGAGGAAAAAGAGTTCTGATAAGAACTCTTTAACTCCCAAGGAAAATATTACTTCTTAGGTAAAATATGCTAAGTTAGTTAACAACTCCTCTCTATCTCTGGGCTGAAGAAACTTGGAGAAACTTGGATATACAGTGTAACTGGTTCCCTTTGAACTGTTTCCTTTGAATTTGGCCAGCTGAGTAACTGATTGTCTATAAACTTTATATAGCCTAAATCACAGTTGATTATTCTAAATCTGCAGAGATACTATGATAGGTGACCACTGGATAACTAAACAAGTTCTTGCTCTCTGCTTCTTATTTGGGGCCAAGACAAAGGAAACACCTTAGCAACCCACTCAGGACACCTGTATATTCACCAGGAGCCCTTTTTTTTTTTTTTTTTTCTTAAATTTCCAATGGACACTTCACCTTTAACCTCCTTTCTGTCCACAATTTCATTCTCTGACTATGTGAGGCAGCAGGCAGTTTGCAGAATGGGAGCCATTTCATCTTATCTGAACCCTGCTCTCAAATTCTAAGTGGCCACACCCACTTTATTTTCTCCCAGTTAAGCACTCTGCAAATAAAGCCTTCATCATCAGTTCATTAGCTTCTCTTCCTCTCTTTCCTTTTTGTATTCAGAGCCGTTTACTTCTCCCTGTTTTGGTCACAAACCCTTGGAACCAGAGTAGGCATAAAGAGAGGCCACCCTCCTCCCCCACATCCACCTATTTCCTCAGTGGTTTCTATTAATTATTGCTTCAAAACAAATAAACATAAATTTAGCAGCTCAGAGCACAAACATTTCTCATCTCATGCTTTCCGTGGGTTAGCAATCTGAGCACATCTCCACTGGGTGGTTGGCTCAGGACTGCAACCACCTGCATCAGACAGGTTGTGTCCTCATCTGAAAAAATCCCTTTTTAAATTCATTTAGACATTCAGCAATGTGTGGTCAGGTACCCAGGATGACTGGGCTCAGGCTTTTTTGCCTACATCTCACACTTGCTAGTGAGCCAGCATCTGTTATGTGACCTGCACATACATGACAAACACGTAAACAAGTAATATATGTGTATTTGTTATTTGTCTCATTGCTGAGACAAAAGACCCACAAGTGAAAAAAAGAAAAGGTTTAATCTGGATCATGGTTGGTAGAGATTTCAGCCCATATTTTAGCTGGCTCCAAGGAAGAGCAATGAAGGGAAAGTTGGGGGACAATCGGGAAGTTAAAGTGCCTCAGTGAGGTTGCTGGAAAATAAAAAGTTAAACCCCTGCTAGAGAGGAAGAAGGTGACAAAACAGAGCTGATCAGGCTGGCCAGGCTCACTTCACGCCAAGACACAACTCCCTCCTCCCTCCATCATCAATAGAGCACAAGAAAAATGAAGTGGGGAGGGAGAGGACTATATCTTAAAAATTCAGTATATAAATTATACACTAAAACCGAAGCACTCATGCAGCCATATATAGAAATACAAATATATTTTATTATCTCACAATATTAATATACTAAAATGCACATGAATCCTTTTTAGTAATCCGGCCTTGAATATAGTTCTGCTCTAAGTCTCATGATATAACACAAAGAGACCAAAGAAATGCTTCCAAAACAGTACGTGTAGGTCATGGGAAGAGCAATAGCCAAATCAGGGGTCTCAGAGCTCAAAATAGCCAATCAAGTTATACCAACTCTCAAGGAGGATAGTTCCTTTCTTGCCATGTAATAAAAGAAGCTTAGAACAAAGACTCCTGAGGGCCCGCTCTGGGTCCCCTACCTTCCCCCAACAAGGTAGCTATTATTTTTCCCTTTTTCTCAATGAAATGATTTTGTTTCCCCATTTCTCTTCCCTTTCCAGTAAAGTGATTTTGTTTCTCCTTCTAAAGTTACATCTCTAATTATTTTATTGATATAGGTTTTTTTTTTTTTTAACAGATCCTAGATGAAAATCTACCCTCATGAGACATAAGAGCAACACGGCGGAGGGGCATCATAGAGAGAAATAGCCCATGGTGTGGCAGGTGGAAGACAGCAAGCAGCAAGCAGCAAGCCTGCTCTCTTTTCTGCTCCTTTGTATTCCACCCAGGCTATAAGCCTACTGCGTGGTACCACCTACCCCCAGGGAAGCCATTATCAGTGGATCAATTTCCTAACACACATCTTAATCCCAATATCACAAGCCCTAGATGCAGTCAGCTCCAAAAGCCCCACCTGCAAGCACATGAGGCTTTGAGGGGACATCAATATACAAGTCACAACATTGTTTCATAAAACTTCTTAGCAACTTGCCAGCTTTGAGTGATATCCTATAAGAGGGAGGGGGACCTTGCAGAGTTGCTCCCTATATGACTGAGATAGTAAAGGCATGTCACACATTCTTATGGCTCCACATTCTTTCTTTGGACTTGGACTACCCAAATCTCAGGTGAACCTTCCCGGCCTAGACTGGTGGCTGAACAACTGGTGTGGTTGGCAATATTCACAGCAGCCCGGTATGGAACCCTCTGCTCCCCCAGGCGGGATAGAGGGGTAACAACTCTCCTCTTGACATAGGCCCCTTCTCAGGCCTGAGAAGAGGTGGATAAGACACTTGTGTTGATAGAGAAAGATTAAAGAGGTCCTGGAGAAGGCTGCCCTGACTGCTGCTGAGGTGGTGTAGTAGTTGCTTTTTAATGCCCTTAGAGCTGAGACAGAAACCTCATTAAGATGAAACACCTACATCAGGGAGTTGGAAGAAGAGATAGCTGCTGCTTGTAAATCATGTTCTGAGGAAATGCATGTCAATAATACAGCAGAGCTCACAGACACAGGCAACTCAGCAGCTAAAGATACCGCGCCAGTTCCACGCAGGAAGGCCCATTTGGTGGTGAGGCAAAGATGAAGCTGCGGCAGCCCATGGCACCTGACAGGGTGGTAGCAGGTCCTGCCTAAATGACTCAGTTCGCCATCTGCTTCCCCTGTGCCCAGGGTGAACATGTAGATTTGGGAAGGCAATTTAGACAATCCCAGCTGGACTGCTTGGTTGCTGTAACTGTGGAGTTCAGGCATGGACGGTATTTTATGTACTAGGCAAAAGGTGGACAGGTTAGCCTCAGTTGCAGGTCCCCCACCCCCTTAGACAGTGGCTGCAGAACAGCAGCTGGAGGGAACCACTCTTCGGCTTATGGCAGCCATTCTTACTGTGTGGACCAATGCGAGGGAAGTGATGGAGACTGAACCAATGGCAGCCATTCACTGACTTTCTACAGGTCCCACGAGAGGTGGGTATGTGACAGGTAATGTTTTATCTTAACACTCCAGGGCCCTGATGACAAACAGTTCACAGCAAGCAAGAGGGTCATGGTCTTCCAGAATGCTCCCTCTTCCTCCTTTGGGTCCCTCGTGGCCATCCTGGCTCCTTATGTGAGGGGCCACATTAATGAAGTGATTACTTGCTGGCCAGCCTAGTGGAGGCTGAGACTAGAAGGCAGGGCTGTGTCATGGACACCTCCAACAAAAGGGGACAAGGGGTGATGAGCGAATGCCATGAATGTCACAGAAAGGATCGAAGATTCCTCCCTCTGCAGAGGGGCACAAATGCAGGGAAGGGTAATTGATGGTGACCACTATGTATGAGCAGGATTTAATATTAATGGATTGGCTTTCCGTGTTCACTTGGGAGTTGTCTGAAGCTTAGGGCTTTGTCCAGAAATGGTTAGTGAACCTCTATGAGTCACTGGTCCCTGCTGCAGCCTGTGAAGTATGGAGGCCTCAGAGGACTAGACAAGGACACAGCTGAGGACTTTTAGAAGAGATTGCAGCTGCAGGTATCTCCCTCTTTCCCTTCTTACAAAGGGAAGACCTTTGTGAAGTTAACCCAGTTCTCCTAAATTAATGTAAGTATTACTTGGACAAAAAAAAAAAAAAAAGAAAAGTATTGCTTGGAGAATTCCCTAAAGGGTTTCCCAAGTCCTGCTCAGATTCCTGCATTTTCTTCAGGATTCTCTTCCTATATTTGAAAACCTACTAAGTAGGGCTGCCCAGGAAAGTCTGGGCCTTAAGCCAGAGAATCTTAAATTTTGTAAGAGAGTTGGACCCTCCTGAAGCCCTAAAATCATTTTGATTGTCTCATTTATTTAAGCCTTTGCAGTCCACATGTTTGGGAGATTGTGGGCCTGATCAACTTGTAATAACTAAGCATTATTAACCCAATCGGTAATCATTCTATAGCCATGGCTCAAGTCATTAATTTTTTTTTTCTTTCGTATTTTTGAGACAAGGTCTTACTATGCAGTTCAGGCTCACCTAGAGCTCACTCTGTAGCCCAGGCTGATCTCGAACTCACAATGATCCTCCTGCCTCAGACTGCAGAGCACTGGGATCACAGGCATACAACACCCCACTTGGCTTTTCTTTCTTTCTTTTCTTTTCTTTTTTTTTTTTGGTACTGGGAATTGAATTCAGGACCTTGTGCTTGCCAAGCAGGATCTTGTGCCACTGAGCTATATCCCTAGCACTAGACCACTATTTTGGAAGGTCATCTCACTCCCTGACTTCTGGACATTCTGTTCACCTTTGAGTAGGGCCAAAGTCAAGGAGCTCATCCAACAGGGAATCATGGGGACTGGAGACCTCATGTGGAACTAGCAATCCACTGGGCAGTGACCAACGTCCAATGGGTTCTAGCTGTAGGGGACACCAGGGCTGAGTACATGCTGTTGTTTGGGAATCTGGAGAAGTTCCATGGTCTCACCTTGTGTTTTTTTTTTTTTTTTTTTGTCTTTTTGAGACGAGGTCTCACTATGTAGTTCAGGCTGGCCTTTAGCTTACTTTGTAGCCCAGGCTGGCCTCGAACTAGCAACAATCCTCCTGCCTCAGCCTACCAAGTGCTGGGATTACAGGCCTGCGGCACATTGCCTGGCTTCAGGACCCCACTTTGTATGTAGATGGCCATGATGGTTGTAGCACCAAGGTAGTAACTAGCAACCTTTGTGTATTTGAAATAGATCATTTGCCCTGTAGAGAGTAAAGTAGATGTGTTTCCAATACCAGAGTGCATCTTAGAAGTTGATATACTCCATCAACTGTGACTCCAGAATACTACAGGGAAATTCTCCCTGTAAGTACACACTGAAGATGGTGATTGGAGGCCATGTAAGACTTCCCCATTTGACAATTCAGTGCCCAGAAAGGTCACTGCTGTGAAGGAATTCTGCCTGCCAGGCAGACATGATGAAATCAGTGGATAACCCAGGAACTGGAAAAGGTAGTAATTACCTGGTCAGCACATAGTCCCTATAATTTGCCTGAGTGGCCAGTAAAAAATTTCTGACAGCTCCTGGATACATTGCCTTTGTCAGGGGCTGGGGTACTTGTCTCTTTGTAGCAGATTTGGACAATGCTTTCTTTTCTATTGATGTAGCTCCTGACATAGCTTTTACATGAAATGCTCATCAGTGCTCTTTCACAGCGCTCCCACAGGGATATCTGTGTAGCCCCATCTTGTGTCATCTTTGGCGGTATAGGATTTAGCTCAGTAACATAGGGGCCATCATGTGTGCAAATGTACCACTAGATTGGTTGTATTCTGCTTACCTGTGTGAGTATGACTCTTACAGACTTTGAGGTAGCTACACAAGTGCCTCTAGCACGTCTCAAAGCATGGAGTTGGGCAGTCAACAAGGTCAGGCTGCAGTTCCTGGACTGTCTTGTCAAATATTGAAGAGTTATCTGGTTGAGTAAGACAAGTTATACCCAATGCAGTCACAGATAAGATCCAGGTCTATCCTGTCTCCAATATGATGTAGTGGATTTACTAATGGTCAACTTGTAACACCCAGCTGAACTGAATCAGCGTGGTGCTGGGTGTGAAAGGCCCACCTAAAGATTGTTGCCAACAGCATAAAACAGAACTGGAGGGGAACATGGTGTGCTGGAGAAGCTTGTCATGCTGACTTTCCTCATATGAACTCGGCTGTTCTCACCACTGGAGGAGCTCAGGACCTCACTGTTGCTGAGGATGGCTGCGGTTCTCTTGCAGGAAGCTCTGGTCCTTACTTTGAGCTCCAGTGCAGATCCCTCAGCCTGCTGGCACAGATGCTCCACACCACTAGTGCCGATTCCAGCTTCCACCACTGACCTTGGGCCTTCCTAGTGCAGATCCTTGATATAGATTTGCATGAGACCTCGTCGTGGGCTCTAGGTCTCTAGCCCCAAGTCATTGCCAAGGGCTCTAGTTCTTCAGCTGGATTCATGCAGAACATTGCTGTGAATCTAGGCCCTCAGCTGGATTCCTTGCATCCCCAGTGTGTGGAAGACACACTAGACCCTACATTCTTTTGTATTTGACACTTCAGGTGAATATTATAAAATAATCCTACTAATTATGTATCATATATTAAATCTATTCCCTTGTAAATCCTGACTACAACACCTGGTAAAGCAGTTGCAGACCTTCTTAGGGTTGCTGGTCTATTAGAGAACTTTATGCTACATCTGGCCCAGGTACTACACTGCTATATAGGCTAACAGAGGAAGGCAGCCCCGGGACTCATCTCCAAAAGCATAAATGGCCTTTAAGGCTGCAAAAAGGACCACAAAAACAGCTCAAGCCTTGGATATCTTTGACTTAGCCCAGTTTGTGTGAGCTGGATGGCCATATCTCCCAGCACAAATGCTAAATCTTTCTCTCCTGTGCCCAGTAATTAGGAGGCTCTCAGAGCAGGGCACCATGTATTACCCACTTGCCATCTTCCCCCAGGGCACTACCATAGTTACTCAAACTGAAGTTGCTGCTCTTGCTTTGCTTACTGCCCATTTGTTCTTTTAATTATACTCCACGGGCTTTAGGATTGTGCAGTGATGACGTGTGCCAGTTACGCAAAGTTGCTTTGCAGAACAGGAGGGCACTGTATATTCCCCACAGCCTTGCGAGGTGGCATTTGTGCCCTGACAGTTTTTGAATGTTGTGTGTGCACCCCTGATCAACATGCCAATGTCAGTCAGGCATTACATGCATTGGCCTGGGGGCTGTAACTACACAAGCATTGTCAGGGGATCCCTGCAAGGATGGTGGTTGTCCTTAACTGTATAATGGCCTTACGCCCTAGCCATCCTGGCGGTTGGTCTCACTCATTAGTGTCTTGATGCTGCAAGCCTATATTACTATAAATTGTGGGTACAATGCTCCATACTTCTCCCCAAAGGAACAGTGCAAAACAGTCACTGGTAGATTGCGAGGTGAAAATCCCTGAGTGGGGAGGATACCTGGGATGGCCCAGCACAGGCTTTTCACCTCGGTCTTCCTCTTGCTGGTAAGTCAGCACAGGTTATGTGGCCTGTGCGTGCACGCTAGGGAACATGGGAGCAAGTAGATTGTGTGATGTAGCTTTTTGGCAACTCGTGGGCTTTGTGTGAGATTGTATATAAGGCAGGGGATGCCTTAGCATTGCTCCTGTGATTCTGAGAGAGCAAAGGCATGTCTGGAATTTCCACAGCTCAGCGTCTTTTCTTCAGGCTGCCTGAATCTCTAGTAAACTTTCCCAACCTGGACCAATAGCAGAACAAAGAGGAGCTCATTTTCTTAAGATGTGCGAATAAGGGCACTTTCTGCTGGCTGTCACCTAGAGGCTGTCGAGGCCTTGGAGATGGCTGACAATTCCATGTCCAGGACTTCTTCCTGACAGGGCTGTTCATGTAATCAAGCCCCTAGAGAAGTTTCCCTCTGAGCTCAGCAAAGGCCTTGACACTTTTTTGAGGGCTTTTATCTAATTAAGTTAGGTTCACTCAGGGCCTGACCCCACAATCAACTAATTAGGATCTCATTTACATATGTGAAAACGGCCCTCACCTTTACCATATCCATTAGCTAGAAACAAGCTGCACTGATGGGGAAGAGGTTGTTCAGAGCGTAAATAGTGGGAGTAGGAGTCATGGGGCCAGCCAGTTTGTAATTCCAACATGGCAGAGGCTGAAGCACTAAGACAGAAGCAAATTTGAAGCCAGCCTGGGCTACATAGTGGGTTTAAAGCCTGAACTGCACAGTGAGACCCTGTCTCACAGACACAGAAATCAACAACGAAAAGAATTATAGGGCCAGTCAGGAGTGGAGAGTGGAGGTGTGCATCTATAATCCCAATATTCTGGGAGGCTGAGGAAAGTTCGAGCCCAGCCTAGGCAATTTAATGAGACAGTTTCCAAAATAAAAAATAAACAAGGACCAGGGATGTAGCTCAATGCAAAGGACTTATTTTTATTCTCTGGTACTGCATGCGAGCGTGCATGTGTGCACGTGCACACACCCACACAGACACACACACACACACAGACACACACACACAGACACACACACACACACACACACACACACACAGAAAGAATTATGTAGGTGCCTAGGCTCTGTCTGCCACTGGCTCTGACAACCTCACATAACCCTTCCTTTGGAATTGTTACCATGTCTATATGGGAACTACCTGCTCTGTCATGTTAATTTCTTCCTTTTTTGTGTGGGGGGATAATGGGGAATAGAACTCAGACACTTGCACTTGCCAGGCAGGCTCTTATGCCACTGAGCTACATCCCCTACCCCTGTCATGTTAATTTCAACTTGTGTATTTGGTGTTTGTCTTCCTTAACAAAATTACAAATTCTCTGTAGGTCTTATTTTCTGAAATGTCTTCCATTACTCAGAAGGTTGAGGGAGGCTAGAATTTTGAGTTGGAAGCCAGCCAGGGCAATTTTGCCAGACCCTGCTTCAAAATGAAAGTTAAAAAGGGTCAGGGAGGCTAGCATGGTGGTGCACACCTGCAGTGCCAGTACTGTAGAAGCTGAAGCAGGAAGATTTCAGGTACAAGCCCAGCACCAGCCACTTTGTGAATCAGTGAGACTTTGTCACAAAAATCAAAACTTAGCAAAAATAAAATAAAAACTAAGCCAGGCACATGCCTGTAATCCCAGCACTTGGGAGATTGAGGCAGAAGGAGGGTCATGAGTTCAAGGCCAGCCTGGATTACATAGTGCGTTCAAGGCACTATGGTGCATAAACAGACCTTGTCTCAAAAAACTAAAATACATACATAGAAACAAACTAAAAAGGGCTAGGGAGGTAGCTTAGTTGATAGAGTGCTTGCCTAACAAATGCGAAAATGTGAGGTCCCAGGTTCAATCCCCAGTACCACACCTCCCCCAAATTTCAAGACTACTAAACACATAGTAAGCAGTTTTTAAATTTGTGTTTGATACAAGGGCTTGCTATGTATCCCAGCCTGGCCTTCCACCTTCTGCCCTCATGGCTCAGCCTGCTGAGTGCTTGGACAGCAGACACGCCCCATCATGCCAGGCTGTAAGCCCTTACTAAATATTTGTAGGGTAAAAGAAATGAAGCCCTAATGTACACAAGCATTCCTCATGGATACACGCAGTGAGCACACGCTCATTCAACATTGATGAGCAGCAGAGCGCAGCAACTGAGAACAGGGACCCCAGAGACAGACTGTCTGGGTTTGGATGGTGGCTCGGCCACTCCCTCCGAGGCCTTAAGTAAGTTCTTATTCCCTCTGTGCTTCAATTTCCTCAGCTGTGGTATAGACATGATACTTTTTTATTTATTTATTTATTTTTAGACATGATACCGGTTTCTCCTGCAAACGTTTCATCTGAGGACGAAGTAAGGTGATATTTGTGAAGCATTTTGAATGGTGCCTGGCTCATAGCCGCACTATGTTTGATTAAAAATTAAATGCATACACTGAACCAGATACTATGCTTCAAGCCAGAGCACAGGGATGAACAAGACTGAGTCTCTGCTTTTATGACATTCAAAATCCTAAAGACAGGTGAGTAATTTCTGTTCTGTTACCTATCATTTCGTAACTAAGAACCATAAATGCATTTGCCCATCAACTGTACCATTGTAAAATTGGTGGCCAATATTTATAGAGTTTTTTAAATTTTGTTTTGGTGTTGGGTACTGAATCCAGGATATTAAACCGTGGAGCATGTTAAGCCCTCCCAGAGATCTACATCACCAGACTAACATGTAGATAATACTGAAAAGACACTTTATAAAAAAAAGTAGAAAATATTTTTATGGGAATGTATTCAAAAGAGGAAGATTTATTTAAATATATTCAAGAGAGTGAAGACTGCTGTGGCTCACAGAGGGGGTGGCTGCATGAAGCTGATTGCTCTTTTGGAGTTTGAGGCTGTTCCAGGTGCTCTCCTGGAAGTTGCAGCTTCACAAACCACATCATACCTCCAGGAAAGGGTTCAGGATGGCCCCATGAGAGAATCTGTTGAAGGGAGTACATTTTTTTTTGGTGGTGGTGCCAGAGATTCAACTCAGGGGCACTCTACCACTGAAGTATATCCCCAACCCACAGTGTGGGGGATTATAGGTATCTAGGAGTACATGTATTTATTAGGTTTGAAAAAACTACATTGGACCATGACAAGTGGCATGATTTCCTCTATAGGATAGTATGAGAATTAGATTTCAAAAAACCACAGTGCCAGCTAAAAGGGCATGGGGCTATCTTCCAAAGAGAGAAAATGACTGAAAAAAATATTGCCTTTGAAGTTGAGGGGAGGCTAAGCACTAACCCCGCCTGCAGAGCCGTAAGTCCTCCAACATAGCTTCCCTGGCATCTCCAACCTCCTCTCAGGGTTGAATTTCAGCTGGGTTTCACACACCTTTTGCAAGTGTGTGTGTGTGTGTGTGGGGCAGGGTTTGAGGGAAATTTCTTACAGCCTTAATGCTTTTTTCTCTTTTGAGTGTTTAATGAACTTTTATTTGTCCTTTCAGACCCAAGAGGCAATTAACCAGGCATTACCAATACATTTAGACTATAAACACACACATAAATTCCCTCCTTGCCTGTGGGAATTATACCTTATCCTGTTCATCTGGTGAGTTCTTGAGAACAGGGATTGTCTTAGTCATTTTTCTCATCACTGGGACAGAATTTTTTGTTATACTTGAAACTAACAGGAGGAGCAGTTTATTTTGGTTCATGTTTCAGACCATAGTCAGCTGACTCCAAGGCAAGACAACATAGCAGAGAGTCTTGTCAGGGAGAGCTGTGCACAGCATGGGAGACAGGAAGAAGAGTCAGGGAAGGAGCCAGGAAGGGAGCTCCAACCTTCTAGGTCATACCCACACTGACCTGCCTCTTCTGATCAGATTTCGTCTCCTAACAGGAAGTCAGCTACACTGCCCCCATAATCCAATCACCTGCCAAAGGTTTGGCCTCTGCGCACATAAGGCTTTTGGGTGGATAGCTGCTGAAATCTGGGTGGGAATCTCCCTGACCCCACAACTCTTGCATGCAGCATGCCTGTACAACCAGCACCATGTGGATGACACCAAGGTCTGCTGCCTGAATGAGCAGTAGCCAGGCCCTCTTGAGTTATGGCTGCACAGGCTTTTGAGTGCCTGGATAGCAGAACACTGTGACCCACATTCTGGGGAACCAATTTCCTAGATGTCCATTCTGGAGCACCATTCCCTGGGGCTCTCTTTTCAAATCAGTCTTTTACCTTGTAAAACTGAGCCAGCAAATGATGAATTCTTGCTAGTTACTTATATGCCCTCAAGGCATCCTTTTTTATTGTGTCAGTGTAAAGTACTTGGCTTATTTTTTTATACTAGTCTTTTTAGCAACCAAGTTTTTCTCTGTTCCAGCTTCAAAAGTGTCAATGTTACAGGAGCTTCCTTTCTGGTGAAACTTCTAAAATCACTCATCTATGCCATTTTCTTCTGATTTTCAATGTAGAGCTGGCTAGAAGCTCCCAACAGTATCCATGCCGCAGCCTAAACATTGGTCTGCCTTGAAATTTCCTCTGCCAGGTTAATTACTCCACCTCCATCAACCTCAGTCTCTTGCAAAGTCTCAGAACATGAGCAAATTGTAGACAAATTTTCTGCCAAAGCATAACGCACATGGTCTTCAGTCCAACTGCCAACGGAGTACTTGTTCCCAACTGAACTCTGACCAGAATCTCCCATTAAGCTCAGTTTACATCCTTTTAAGGCTGCTTTTTCAGGAGGCATCTCTAAACTTTTCCAAATTCTTTTCATGAAGCAGTTCCAAAGGCTTCTGAGCCAACTGGTCAGGTAGTGTCACAGCAACAACCTCACTCTAAGTAGCAAATTCTTAGTCACTTCTCTCATCTTTGGGACAAAATATCCAACACCTACAACTAAAAGGGTAAGTTAACTTTCACTTACACTTCAGACCAAAGTTGGCTGGCTCCAAGGCAGGACAGCATGGCAGAGATGGTCTTGGCGGAAGATAGCTGCATGGCAGACTGGAAGTAGAAAATCAAGGAGGACCCAGGAAGGGACATATAACCTTCTGGGTCATGCACACAGTGATGTACTTCTTCTGGCCAGACCCTCACCTCCTAACAAGTCAGCTATGCTTTTTTGTTGTTGTTGTTACTGGAATTCAGGACTTTGTGCTTCCCAGGCAGGCGATTGTGCTGCTGAGCTATATCCCCAGCCCCAAGTCAGCTATACTGACCCCATAATCCACTCGCCTTCCAAAGTTTTGGGCCTCCGAACACATGAGGATTTGGGTGATATCTAGACATAAGTCATAACAGGGGTGCATCTTATTCATCTTTCTCTTTGCAGCACTTGCCTTCCAAAACATGTGGGTTGAATGGGCAGGTGTTTTTCAACTGTGAGTATCATATACCCGGTCTACCCTTAGGTCAAAATCCCTATGTGTTGGGAATTACAGTTACAGCAATAACTTTAACTACTGACATATTTCTCCATTTTCCTCTCCACCTGAACAAAAATATTGACAACATCATCATTTCCTTGAGGTCCAGGGAAATCTATACAAAATTCTTTCTTTTGCAACTGAAAAGGTGATATACTTGATGCGCTGTTGAGTGTGGTAGGAAGAGCTCAAAATTAAGATTCCAAGATCAAAGATTACACTTTTCTAGTTCTGGCCCCACACTGCTGTCTTTGTGGTAGTGGTGCTGGGGAACAATTCTTGGATTTTTGCACAGGACAGTGATTTATGTAGTGGTGTATACTGGATAACTCACCAAGATACTAAGTGGGTTTTTTAAAAACTCCTCAGAAAATACTACTTAATAATACACCACCAAAACTACAATATCTTTCCCTATTATCTTGTCACTTTATGGGTAGACTTTTTTTTTCAACTTTATTGTATACTGTAGAATTACCTTCCAGTGTAAAGATATGTATAAAATGGTACTTCCTGGGCAACAAAGAGGTAAAGGTATAGTATATAAATGTAGTCACCTATATCTCTATAGATAACCTCTATAAAGATACAAAGGAGTAAGTTAAAGTTAGCTATTCCCAGAAGAACTAGGTGTCTAGCAGGGAGGGTAGGAAAGAGAATTTTCACTCATTCCCCTTTGTACCTTTTGAGGTTGAACCATATAAATTACCTCGCTCCCATACATAGAAAACATAAGCCAATAATAATTTTACATCTAACCCTTTGAAGGGGTTGTTTTCATGCCCTGCTATGGTTATGCTTCTGCCAAATTGACATGACTGAGGGAAAACAGGGCGTAAGACCTTGGTCAGTAAATGGCATCCGTGGACTGTGCGGGAGGAAGTTCAACTCAGTTGTCTAACATCACTTGGGTTTTATGATCATTTTCTATTTTTAAAATTCTTTTATTTTCTTCCCAATTCAATTAGCAAGTTTTTATTTAGTGCAGACTCTCTGCCCAGTACCATCCTAGGAATTCTAGGAGATATAAAAGAAGCCTCCATGAAACAAGGTTTAAAATCCCTGCCAAGTATGGAGATCACTGTGGAATGGGATGGTTAGAAAGTTGTCTTAAGAGCAAAGTCTTGAGCGAGAAGGGGAAGGATCAGATCAGGGGAAGGGGTATTGGAGGTGCTGCTGCCCAGGGAAAACTGCTTGATGAGGGTAGAGGGCCCCCAGCAGAGAACAGAAATGCCAGTTTAGGAAGTCCCTAAGGCTGTCAAACTTAACCTTGGGAGTCCACTAGGGGAGAGTGATAAACTCAAGAAAGAGGTGAGCCAGCAGTAGTATGGGAAAGAGAAAGCTGAGGAATCAGATGCAAAGCGACCACCCTGGCTGTAACAATCCAGATGCAGAGTGATGAGGGTTTGGATTAGAAT
This sequence comes from Dinomys branickii, assembly GCA_004027595.1. Taxonomy (NCBI): domain Eukaryota; kingdom Metazoa; phylum Chordata; class Mammalia; order Rodentia; family Dinomyidae; genus Dinomys; species Dinomys branickii. The sequence continues at coordinate 22,855 of PVLD010013730.1, read as the reverse complement.
GCACCTGGGAAACAGAGGAAAGAGTTCCCGAGAGACAGTGCAAAGGAGGACATATCAAATCAGGATGACAACTGCAAATGACCAGTCCAACATAATCCCAGTATTTCTAGCTTGTCTTTTTTTTCTTGCTTTATACACAAATTGAGCCCCTTGTGGAGTCCAGTGGAAGTATCAACTATAAAAAGACTTGAGCTATTTTTCCCCCCATTAGAAATAGAGGTAGTTTTGCAGCTGGCTACACGACCCACGCTGAATTTTGCTGGGCCTTTTCTGCAGTCGTACTCAGGCACCCAGGACAGTGGCCCCAACCACGCCTTGCTCTGTGTATAGTACGGTTATCACACGTACCAGAAGTCCAGGCACAAGGACCGTGTCTCATGCCTACTAAGCACTCAATAAGTGTTTGATAATTGTTGTGGAAAGTGAGATTTAAGTGCAACATTGCAAACTCTCCAGAATCCACAGTATTGAAAAAACAATCATTGAAATTAAAGTTTACATAAATTCTCCGCTCCAATTGCTCAAAACACCTGCCAAGTAAAGATCAAACACTATTGTAATGGTGGTAGGGTCACGCAGTTTTCTTCCTCACCCTAGGTGTTGCAACAGTGTAGTTCAATTAAAAAAAAAAACCCATGAAAACCAGCGTAATGTGAAGCATTACTGGTAGGACCTCGAATTAAATGAAACTGTTCACGTATTTCACGCTAGTTGACTGGATAGTCATTACTCCCCATTTTACAGGGAACAGGTACAAAGAGGCTACGAAATTTGTACAAACTCACCCAACCCAGCTAGTGATCCTTGCAGGATTTGAATCCAAACAGCCGGTCACCATCCTTACAGCGCTAGTCTGTATTGCATTCGCACACAGTTCTCTCTGGGGGACCAGATTATTTGAAGCTTTCTGACTATTTCGTGGGAAGGGTCTTTTCCCACCTAGTCCTGTTCTGGGTGCAGTGTTACGGAATACTGCACATCCTTTGGAGCAAGCACTACACGAAGACGTGTAACAAACACCTGAATCCTGATTCAGAAACGTACAAGAACAAACTCCATCAACACCATTTCACAGAGCACCACCTAATCATAACGCAGGAATATAACCCTTCCCCTGGCAAGGAGCTAACATCCCCCTCCTCTCATTTTTATTAAAAGCCCTGCTTTATTTGGAAACTCTTAAAATAAGTGGTCACACGATTAAAAAAAGCCGCGGCGCGCCCCCTCCCCGGCAGCCAGGCGCAGCTGTCCGCGCCTCCCCCGCGCCCCGCCGCCCGCATTCCAACTCTCTGAGGTCACGGCCGCGCCGCTCCCCGGATCCGCCCGCCCGCCCGCCTGGCCCACGAGGAGGGACGCCCGCCTCGGCCGCTCCGCTGCTCCGGCCGCGTGCCCCGCGTCTGCCCGCCCGCCGTCCGTCCGTCCGTCGGTCCCCGACCTCCGCGGCTCCCCGCTCCGGGCCTCTGCCCCCGCCGCCGCGCGCTCTCGCCCGCCGGGGGAATGCGCTGCGGGCCGCGGCGCTGGAGACAGGAAGTGAGGCGTGCGGGCCCGATGAACGCGCCGCGGCGCGGGCCGGCGTGCGGGCGCGGGCGCGGGCGCGGAGGGCGCGCGGCGGGGCCCGGGGAGGCGGGACGCTGAGCGGGGCGCGCGGCCCCGGGGATGCGGGCGCGGGTGCAGGTGAGCGCGCGGGCCCGCGGCGGGCGGGAGGGAGTGGCGGGCGGACGGGCACCGCGACCCCGCAGTCCCGGAGGATGGGCCGGAGCGTAACAAAGAGGAAAGTCTTCCTTCCCCAGGTTCGCTCGATCCCCTCGAGCGATTTCTAAAAGGGCTCTAGGGCTTCTGATCACCTCGGCGGATGGCTGCGGCAGAATTCTGGATCGGGCTTTTAAAAGTCTCGGGCATATTTGTGCCTCTTGGAATAAGTAAGTGTGAAATTTGCCTGGTAACTTTGCCGAGAGGGGGGGCCTAAGGAAGGACTGTTTGGCAACGCCTTGTTTTGTGTCTGGACTAAAGCGTGTTTACCCTGGAAAGAGAATTCTTGGATCTGCAAATTCCGACTTGTGATTTGTGCAGATCCTGATTAGATTGGCCGCTGTTGGCAGGCTCGTCCTATTTGCTTTTTTGCTGAGAAAGCCTTATAATAGCGTATGGTGGAAACACATTCAGAACACTCCAAGTGACAATTGCCATATGCCTAATAGTTGTGTGTGTGTGTGTGTGTGTGTGTAAGTTTGAGAAATGACAGTAATTTTACTCCGAAGACAGTTGTCTTGTTTCAAGGGCATTTTATAGTAGACTGTGTTTGCACAAATGTTTTGTTCCTGAGAAACAGGTTTGATTTAATGCAATAGTTGTAGCTATTATTCTAAAAATGTCATAATACTGTCTGCTTTTAGTGATTCTTTCATGTTAAAACACCACTGGCAAACTAGGCATGGTGAGGAAATGCTCCAAGCTTGAGTTAAAATGTGTTTGAGAAACTTTTGGAAGGGGATATGATATTGAGAGGAAAATTAAAGTAAATTCACAAATATTGCAGATTGCTTTCTATAAACTTGTACTAAACAAGAATTCTATGTATCTGTTTTCCGACTGGGTAACAGAATAGCATTGTAAACAAAGTATCTCATAAGTATTTTTTTAAATAAAGGTATTTAGGGATTATGTATTTTTTTAGTAGTTAAATTAGAATTCCAGACTTAACTACCTTTCAGATTATTGCGTATTATTTTTATACCTTAAAGAGTCTCCCCTAAAACATCTTAATCTTTTTACTCTTAGGTTTAGTATTATACCCAAACATTCTTAACTTTATATCATTTGGTAGCAAATACTGTACACAGCAAAATTAAGATGGGTAATCATTGATAATTTTTTCAATTAGCATTGTTAATTTTGTAAGTTACTAAATAATGTTATTTAATACAGTGGGTTTTATATAAGTAAGCAAAAGGCAAGGCTTTTTTTTTTTTTTTTTTTGGTACTGGGAATTGAACTCATGACTTCAGGCTTGCGAAGCAAGCATTTAGGCCACTGAGCTATATCCCGGCCCAAGGCAAGGCATTTTTATGGGTATATCTTGGGAGAAAATGTAGCTAAAACAAACACATATCCTTTTTTTGAATCACATAGTAACGCTTCACAAAAGAGAAAACGTTGGCTTTTTCTTAGCCCTGATGCTGTAAAAGATTTCAAATCTCAGGGACATAAATGAAAGTGTTTTTTTTTTTGTCTTTTTGACTTTTTGAGGCAGGGTCTTGCTATGCAGTTCAGGCTGGCCTTGAGCTCACTCTGTAGCTCAGGGTGGTCTTGAACTTGCAACAGTCCTCCTGCCTTAGCCTCCCAAGTGCCGGGATTACAGGTGTGGGCTACCACGCCAGGCACAAATGAAAGTTTGACTTTTGAGTTTGCATAACCAGATGTTAAAATAATTAAATTATAGAGGGTAGCATCTGTTGCCTTCAAGGCATAGTTCTCTTTGTGAAGAAACTACCATACTTGAACATCTTCTAAATCAAATATTTATCTTTCCTTTCATATTTCTGATATCTTGTCTCTTCATCCACAGTACCTGGCCTGTTTCAACTTAGAATAATTTGCATATCAAGTCAAAATCCACCCCTTTTTCTTATGAAAGGCTATTTTGTATACATGTGTGTATATAATCTTTGAAAATGTGCACAAACGGTTACGTCAGGCGATCTTCTGCTTAAAAGCTTATTTCAGGTTCTCATTTCTTGATTCCCTCCACCCCCACACACTATTTTGCTTCATCTGTTTACGGTACACTCCTGAAACGGCATTGGAAACTTCTGCAAGTGGAGACCGTATTATTTTATAGGATTTTAAAATTTCCCTCTATCCTATCACGGTTCTACCTAGAGAAAGAACTCCAAAAATGCTGTAACAGTGCTTTAAGTAGTTTTAGCCCCCCCCCCTTCTTCTATCCTCTGTTTTTAACTTTTTATCTTTTGGGGAATAACCTGAACACACACACACACACACACGCCAAAAACGAATCCGTGGTCGGGTCCGTATTAGAGCTCCATCTCTGTATGTAATTATAGCACGCTTGTAATCTTAGCGACAGCGACGGCTTAGGATTCGTCTTAGATTTCTCAAGATGCTCGTTACGCTGCCGGGTGCTCAGAGACGCCACACACATCTGTGCACTGGGATTCCAAAGTGTTGAGTTTGGCAAAGCCGAGGCTGACGGCTAACCCTGTTCTCCGATCCTACACCGCCACCCCGACCCGGAGCGCTCCCCGCCTCCTGGGCTGAGCCGCCGTCCGGTCCCGAGAGCGGCAGGAATTTGGGATCGATTCCCTGCCCAGCCCGTGCGAGCGCGGCGCGCAGCGGAGGAAGCCGCTTCTCGCGAGCTCTGCGTGCCCGAGCCGCTGCCTATCCCCATTTGGTCTCTGCCCAGAAGTTACATCAACAAGTGTGGTTTAAAATGTTGTAAATGGCATATTTGGGGGACGCTGTGCCTTCAAATCCAACATCAAACAGCGGATGGTCAACCTCTTCGTCACCTGTAGGACGCTAGCTGGCCCCTGCAGAGGTGCTCGTCCCCCCCGGGAGCGTAGGGGCTGGTCCAACCCCTAGCACTTCCGTCCGGAAACAAGGCCGTGGAACTAGAGTTCCGGGACTTCTGAGGGGGCGGGTTGGCTCGGCAATGCGTGGAGCTCTGCCTGGCTGAGCCGCATAGTTTGAGCTTTCACCGCCCACCTGGCTGGCTGAGTTGTTGAACCCCGTCTGCCCCTCACTAATCCAGGATGGCTCTTAAGGCCTCTCCCTCCTCCTTAGGTGAACGCGCCAACCTAAGCGCCTCTACCTGGACTCGTTTCTCACCACTGCCTCTGCTTGATAACTGGCATGGTAGGGTCATTGTGTCAATCACGTGGCCATCTCTCTGGTGACATTAATATTTGTGGACCAGAAAACGTTTTTATAAATGTTGGTGCTAGGCGTGGTGGCGCACGCCTGTAATCCCAGCATTCGGGAGGTTGAGGCAGGAGGATTGTTGCGAGTTCGAGATCAGCCTGGGCTACAAAGTGAGCTCAAGGCCAGTCTGAACTACACAGCAAGACCCTGTCTCAAAAGGAAAAAAAAAAATATTGGTTAAGGAATTCACCTCCTTTGACCATCGCAGCTGCCTTGTGTGACCGGGATTGCTTATAACTCATTCAGAATGCAGGGTGAATTTGCCTATGGAGACTGGCCCTCCAGCCTCACTCTTTCGGAGGTGTTTTGCTCTTATCTCACTTATGGTATAAAGAATTCTGACATTTGTAGTATTGAGGCACTCAAAAGTGAGATTGGGCATTTTGGGGGGCTCAGAAGCCTTCCTCCAAATGGATGACCCTTAATGCTAACGACAAAATTTGGGAGTAGTGCAGAGCTAGCCTTTTTACATTAAGTCCTGACAATAGCTATTCGCAGATTGTTATCAATGTTTGTAGTGGCGGTACAGTGAGGGGTGGAGTCTGACCCAAGGCCAGCCCTCTACGGTGATGAGGATAAACTTCCCGACACCTCCTGACACTGTTAGTGCCTTCTTTTTCCTAATGGAGAGGCAAACCTTATTCCACAGATGCAGCTTCACTGATTTTTATTTTTAGAAGCAAATCCCAGAGTGGCCGTGTTCCTGTAACCGGTGTTCCTCTTTTCTCAGCACTGGCGTGGACGCTCCCTTCTCTTGGCCTTTCAAGACTCACTTGCTTTTTGATGGCGTCGGCGGCTGCTGGGTGAACAGCCGGAGACTGTAAAGCGATCATCCCTTCGGGAGAGCGGAGTCATCCACGCCATCTCCTCTGGCCTGGTGAGGCTGCTTTTCCTTCTTCGGCCTGCCACTGTCCAAGGGAGAAGATGCCCCTGCCCTTTGGATTGAAATTGAAACGCACCCGCCGCTACACTGTGTCCAGCAAGAGCTGCCTGGTTGCACGGATCCAGCTGCTCAACAATGAGTTTGTGGAGTTCACATTGTCCGTGGAGAGCACTGGTCAGGAGAGCCTGGAGGCTGTGGCCCAGAGGCTGGAGCTGCGGGAGGTAAGCTGCCGGAGAGCTTGCAGGCTTCCCTGGCGCTGCTTCACTCCATACTGCATGAGGTATGTGCTAGGCCACCAAAACTCAAAGCTGGCCCAGCGACGTCACAGTTGAGCCTGCAGGCCATCCTTTCCAGGAGAAGGAAAAAGATCAGCGCAAAGTCTTCCAGAGGGGTGCCTTGGAAGGGAGTGGTCAGTGCCTATCTTTGAGTGTGTTTATCTTTTCCCTAAATGTAATGGAGATCAAATATGAATGCATTGTAGATGATCTGAGTTACCATCTTCTAATGTAATCTCTAAGACAGTTTATTGACTTTATGCATTTGTTTAGTGTCGATTCATTGATTTCCCACAAGCCAAGATTCTAGAGAGGTTTACTGACTTTAATTTGGGTTAACTGTGGAATCTTAGGCAGGTTGTTCAGTGTCCTTTAGCCCCAGTTTCCCCGTAAGGATAACAGTGGCACCTAATTCTCGGTTTAGCTTAATGTGCAGGTAAAGCTATAAGGTCTAATCACTAGTTTGTTATCATAAACGTAGGAAGTTTTGCCCAGGAGAACCCATAATCTAGTTGGTGGGAAGTTGTGGAGTCCTCACATATCTACCTAACGTCTTCAGTGTAAAACGCTCTCTCAGGCTCTAATTAAACCTAGGTGCCTACTTGTGCCTGGCTGCCTGGCTCTGGGATAAGAGAAGGAAGGAGAAACTGGTTATTCCACTTCAGTGCCCATGTTCCATTCCCAACTGAAAATCCCACACTAACTTTGTAGTTCAAAAACATTTGGGAATGCTGGGTGTGGTGGTGCAGACCTGTAATCCCCAGCATCTGGGAGGCTGGGGGAGGAGAATCACCGTGAGTTGGAGGCCGGCCTGGGCTGCATTACTGAGTTCAAGGCCAGTGTGAACTACAAAAAAAAAAAAAAAAATCGAGAATAAACTTTGCTCCTGGCAAAATCATTTGATATTCAATAAGAGGACCCAAAGTACCAAGTACAAAAGTACTGTATTAGGAGCTCACCTGACTGTTGACACCACTTAAACAAATGTGCTGCATGCTGAGAAAAGGCTAGTAGACTGTGCTCCAGGGCATGGGGAAGGGCAGCTGAGAGAGCTGCCCAGGGCGAAGTGTGTCTGAGCTGTGACTTTAAGAATGGAACATGCCTTTTTTTTGGTCCTAGAAGGGGCTGAAAAGACTGTCACAGCAAGAGTAGCTGCAAAGATGTGAAGGCAGCTGGTCTTGAAGCCCAAAGTGTGGGGGGAACAGGCTGAGAGTAGCAGGTCCCTGATGCAGGGTTTTTGTGAATACAGTTGGACTTGTCCTGATGGTGGGGGAAGAGGCGGTTAAACAAGGGTGTGCTGTGAATGTTGTTGCAGGGAAAATGCGTAGAGAGAGACTTTCAGGAGCACACGGTGGCTGCGTGCATTTGGATGGGGAGGGAACGCCGTGGGTGGGCACTGGAACAGACATTTAGGACCTACAGACCAAGTTTGGGGAAGAGGGAGGGAGGGTCCAGGTTTCCTCAGGTTTTCAGTAGACGGTGGGCAATGTATTTGGAGTGGGAAACAAACGAAGAGCAGAGTTAAGTTTTGGAAATAAACAGCAACTTCGAGGTGGCGGTGGGCGCTGTTTTTCAGGTGCTGAGCAGACAGGCAGGTGGGTCTGTCCGGAGCTCAGGCAAGAGATCCAGGCTAGAGGCAGGAGGTTTGGGAGTCATCGGCTTCAGGGAGCTGAGGAAAGCCGGGAGAGGTGACAGGCGGTGTGGGGCGAGGGTGGGGCTGTGGCAGCCCCTCGGGATTGAGTGGCAGAGGGCAGAGCCTTGGAAGGAAGCTGATGGAGCCCAAGAAGAAGAAGAAGAAAGTAAACTGGCTGAGCAGGCCTCAGTGACTGACCTGCTTATTGGGTTTATTCCATCCTTTTTGCTTCCTTCCTCCCTCTCTCCTCCCTGCCTCATTTTGATTTCTTTCTTTTTTTTTCTATAAACTTCATCCAGATGCTTAAGGTGTGCCTCTAGGGAGCCAGCTTCATGAGGAAGTATGCTTTATTTATTTTTGTACCCAGAGTACAGGCATGGGACGCACTCCACAAACGCGGGTTGAACCGAACCCACAGCGTTCCTTTCCTTCCGCCGCTCTGGAAGTGCAGGGATAGGGAAGCTGCAGCCTCCCATTAGACACTGTCAGTCTCATGGCCCAAGCAGCCTCCTAGAACTGCGGGTCTGAGGGGTGTTTTCAACAGAAGAGCAGAGCGTTTTGAGAGGGCGCAGGTGTGGTCCCTAGAAAATGTCTTCCTCGTGGACAGACAATCCCATGGCTTCCGACATGTAACTGCAGTGATGGCTAGGAAGTTTGTGTAGGAAACGTTTCCTTTGAAAGCCCTAGAAACTGTCCTGTAGCATGTAAACAGATGCTAAGTGCCAGACCTAATCTTACCATGTGACTGTTCAGAAATAATCTGAGTGGGGTACCACCTGTTCCTAGTGTGTGTCCATACAGCCTGTGTGTGATTCATACCAAGGGACAGCATGTCGGTATCTTGTGCTTTTCCTTCTCCAGGCAAACCTGTTGTTATCCTAGCATATAGATTTGCCTGATAAAGCTTTACTGTTGCCCCAGGATGCATTGGAGATCAAAGGTTTTACTCCCTTTGCTTACTTGAATATCATTTCCTATAATGACAGTTATAAGGGCTACACAATAATACAAGTAGCACAAGTATTTCATTTCTTAAGCTGGGTGAGGAGGGGTATTGCGTGTGTGCCCCCCTTCATATTTTTACAAATGTATGGATTTCATACTAAATTAAGAATTTCTTTTTTTTTTGAGACAGGGTCTCACTATGTAGTTCAGACTGCCTTGAACTCACTGTATGGCCCAGGCTGGCCTGGAACTTGAAGCCTGCGTCAGCCTCCTGAGTGCTGGGATTATAGGTGTGCACCACCATGTCTGGTTTAGATTATTAACTTTTGTTCAAGTTCACTGTATTTGAACTAGGGAAAGTGACTTAAACATGGGAAAACATTATTCCCTTAGGAAAATAATTGCTGTTCATTATAGCAATAGCTTCTCAGAGATGTTGAAATTCTCTGCTTATGACTCATTGTGAGTTTCACATTTTTTTTTTCTGAGAGGCTATGAAAGTCTTTGTGGTAGTTAAGAGGAATTAGAAAGCCCCCCAACCGCCGTTTGGGAGGAATGTGTCAGAGGGGTTTCAAGGAGGTAGTGAGACAAGGTGTCAGGTGGGCCAAAGCACTCTGACGTGGCAGTGTCAGCACAAAGCATTAAGAGTCTAGTGGGTGGGCTCAAAAATCCAACATCACAGGAGGAAGACCTGTGATGTCCCAGCTGAGAAACCCCGAGTTATGTGTGCTCCCAGGGCTGAGCAGGGCTCTCCCTGTAGGGAAGTCCTACAGAGCGAGGGCCTACTAGAAGTTGCTTGGTGAGCGTGGGATCAGAAGAGAGGCCACCTTGAAAAGTTGTGTGTTTTTGTAAAGGAAATACCGCTGCCTCCAGGAACAGACAGGTGCTTTCGAGATGGGGAAAGCCCTGTTCAGGGAGCCTGGTCTCTCTTTGCCTCTTGAGGGGGCTGTTTGCCAAAGTGCTCAAGACAGTCTCCAGCAGAGTCAGAAACACTGGTCATGAGAACTTAATGTTAAATGTAAGACACTGAATAGAACTTACGGTGTAGTGGGCCAGGGATACAGCTCAGCGGCACAGCGCCTGCTTGGCAAGCATGAGGTCATGAGTTCAATTCCTAGTACCAAATAGAAAAAAAAAATCTAAGCCCAGAACTCCTGGTGTAATTTAGGAAACTCGCAATAAGTGTTAGTCTTCATTACTGTTATTATTGGTGGCTCTGGTGCCCAAGTTGTGGTGAGGGATCAAATTCTCTTCAGATGAACTCTTGTAAATGTTACTGTTTCTTCCATTTACTGAGAGTGCATGTTTGTTTTGAAAATGTTAGTGGGTACTGGTAATCACACTTCTTGCACATTACAGAACTGTTAAAGTGTTAGTATGCTACAATGATTTAGTTGTTTATTATTTTGGTTTTTTTGAGACAGGGTTTTGCTATGGAGTTCAGGCTGGCCTTGAACTCATTACCTGGCCCAGGCTGGCCTCGAACTCACAGTGATCTTCCTGCCTTGGCCTCCTGAGTGATGGGATTACAGGCGTAGCTAGATGTCATATTTAAACAACTGATTCCCGCCAACTGAAAAAATTAATTTGTACAGTGTCACTGTCCACTTCCCCCAAAACCAGAGCTGCAGTAGAGTTTAAATTGCTGTTTGCTTTTTTTCTTTCTTTTTAATTCTTAACACAAATTCGAAGATAATAAGAGGTTTTAGGAAAGTTTTCGGATTAAGTTTATGTGTTCTTCTTTAGGCTATGTCTGTTTCAAGGCTCCTTATTCAATAATAGATATCTAAACAAATTTTCATCATGGCACTATGGATGTTAACATTGCAGACTCTTCTTGTACACTCTGCTTTGCTTGATTTTTGCGGGGGGATGCTGGAATTGAACCCGAAACTCACACAGGTCAGGTCAGTCATTTTACCACTGAGCTGCACTTCCAGACCTCTGTTTATTTTTCCCCCATTTTTTAAATTTTGAGATAGGCTTTCACTAAGTTGCCCAGGCTGGCCTTGAACTTGTGATTCTCTTCTTGCCTCAGCCGCCCAAGTAGGTGGAATTACAGGCACGTGCCACCATAATTGGCTGTCTTTCTTGATTTTAAGGTCTTTCTTTAGCTTAAATTTATATTTGGTTGGTGTTTTGAAAAATGTTTTAACCCTCAGGATGTAGGGAAGTTCTGAAACTATTGAAGTCTTCAAGATCTTTTTTGTTTTTTGTCTTTGTAATTTAAATTATAGAGGACAGTTTTCTTTCAGCTGTTTTTGAGGGTTACATGTGTGTTGGGAGGATCTTCATTCCTGTTTCCATGTGTGGCTTACAGAACTATAATTTTGAAATTGAGTTAAATACTGAGCCACCCGCAAAATTATCTTCAAATTATTTTTTTTGAAGAAAGTGGAACATCAAGCACAATTTACAAGTTCTTTCTGTGACCTCTCAGTTTTAATAAGCTGTGGGTATTTGGTTACCCTTTTGCGATCTATCATGGATCTTCATGCAGTGTTTTAAAAATTATTTTTGCAGAGCAGTATATACACCCCAGGCTTTTGTTCTTTAGTATCTAAGCTTCACTGGAGCAGGACTGTTGTTCACTAGCCTATCAGTGGGGTCCAGGACAGCATCTGGCACTTTCTAGTACATAGTTAGTGAATAAATGTGTGCTTAGTTTAAAACTTGAGATTATTGTTTTACATTTAGATTGAAGAGCGTGGGCAGAAGTTCATTCTGGTCGGCCTGTATTTGCCTTATGATTTCTGCCGGAAGAAAGTTGAATGTTTTCAAAGCTCCATACGTGGGTATAAAGGACCTTTCTTTCAGCCATCTTCCTTCACTATGGGGTTTTTTCTTCTTCTTCATCTTTTTCTTTTTTTTTTTTAGTACTGGGAATCAAACTTGGGACCTTGTGCTTGCCAGGTGGGTACTTGTACTGCTGAGCTATATCCCTGGCTGTGGGGTTTCTTCTGAAACGTACAGGCAGGAAATGATCTATTTCCAGTAGCTCCTGTGTGAAGATTGCTTGTCAAGAGAGGGTCTGTATCTCCACTGTACTTTGAAGAGATTCTTCTCCTAGCACCCTCTGGATGATTGGGGCAATTTTTGGTTAAGGGATCTTGTGGAACATAGGGGAATCACACATATAATGCAAACCATTACTCTCAAGCACAACTTTAGAAAGTGTTCTTGGCTGCCTGAGTGTTTTATTTTAAATTAGCGTCTTAGGCATTCCAGATATCCACTGACCTTATCTTGACTGTTATCTGAGTAGACTTCAGGAATTTCATGTGCATTTCCTTCTGTACTAGCTGTTTTCATCTGGACTCTGAAAATAGCTGAAATATGTGTAAGGGAAAAGTATATTACCTGTAGTCAGGTTAGTAACTTCGTACTTACTAATTCAGGTATAAATATGAAATTGGTAAGATTGATTTATAGACAAGGATCATGAGTATTTGCAGGTAGTTACTGGATCATCTAACACAAATAAAATATTAGTTTGGCCTCTCCATCTAAAAAGGTTTTCCAAAGTCCCAAACCAATTATAAATGATCAAGGGTTTTCTTAATTCTTAGGGTTTTTTGTTTTGTTTTGTCTTTGTTACTGATCTCATTTGGTCTGGATAATTAGAGAAATTATCCCCAGCCCCTTTAATTTTTTATTTTGACCTAGGGTTTCACTGAGACCAGCTTGGCTTTGAACTTGAGACCCTCCTGCCTCAGCCCTGTGAGTACCTGGGATTACAGGTGTACGTCCCTAAAGATCAGTTTTTAAATTGACACGTACTATTCGTACATATTTATGGAGTATAGTACAAATTAGGCAAATAAATAAGTAAAGGAAAGGAATTACATGTACAAACATGGAGATAGTAAAAACATGGAGATAGCGTTTAAAAATACATGTAATACAAATTATTGCAGAATTTTATAACCTGTTTACTTAAAGAAATAGTACTGTACTACCTTTATTTAATGTCCAGTAAATTTAGAGACTAATAATCTGAGATGTTTGTCTTTTAGTGTTGGATTTTTCACTTAGGAGACAGTGGAGATGTTTTCTAATCTTCTAGGGTAGTAGGGGTGTCTCATGACCACATGGAATTAGGCATGAATTTGCTTAGCGGGGGAGGTTGTGAGTTCCGCGTCGTGAGGACCTGGGCTGCAAAGGTGTTTTAGAGGCCTTCTCTGTTCTGCCATTGCCCTTGGTGAGTAGTTTCAGATCTGATTACTTATAGTAACCCTACAAGCTTTGATGTTGTTCTGCTTGTCTTCCGTTTTGGGGAATGAGCAGGATTGTGCCGGAAGTTTACCTTGTTCCCTCATGTATTGTTTACAGCATATCAGGCATTATCCTTCCCATTTTAAAATGAGCAAACCGAAGTCATGAAAAGTTTAGATGGTTGCTCAGGATTACACAGATAGTAAGGAAAAGAGTCAAACTTTATAAGTTTTTATAAAACTTTTAGACTTCGGTTTAATCTTCAGCCTTTAAATTTATGGGGCCATAGACCCCTTTGGGAATATGGCGAAAACAGACTTCCTGTAGTTTCAGGTGACTCACCGACACTCTGCCGGTCCCTGCGCTTTCCTGCATGTGAGGTAGTTTTTCCTTCTCTCCATGTAATGGGGTCTTTCTTCCTTGTGTCTGTCTCCAGAGTGAAGATGCTGGGAGGTTGGAATATTTATGAATAATTCAAGCCCTCCTTTCTTTCTACTTTTTGTCTTTCAGTTCTGGGGCTTGAACCCAGGGGCGCTTTACCACTAAGCCACACCCCCAATCCTTTTCATTTTTGTTTTGACTGAGGGTCTCACTGAGCTACCCACCCTGGCTTTGAACTTGGGATCCTCCTGCCTCAACCCTGTGAGTAGCTGGGATTACAGGTGTATGTCCCTAAAGATCTTCAGTTTTTAAATTGACACATAATGTTTGTACAGATTCATGATGTGTAATGCAGTAGTTCAACATATAACATGTATAGATCAAATCAGGGAAATTAGCATTTCTTTTGCTCCAAACAATCATTTCTATGCGTTGGGAATCTTTGGACTCTTTTTTAGTTATTTTGAAACATATTATAGATTGTTGTAGGTTATACTGCCCCACCAGGTATACAGCTTGTTCCTTCCATCTGTAAACACAGATACCCCTTCTCCAACCTCTCTCCATCCCTCGTCCTCCCCAGCTACCAAGAAGACCACATTTTTATGAAAATAATTTGCATCTGAATGTAGTTCTTTCTTGTTCCACAAATGCCTTTTTCTCAAAGACTTCCATGTTTAGGTCTCATTAGGGTCTTCATTTCATTGTTGGGGCAACTTACTACTAAGGCAAAAGCTCCTTTCAGGGAAGAAAGGAGGAGGCGGTGCGAGCATGAAACCCTTCCCTGTGCTGCTGGTCGCAGATCAGTGTCTGTCTCCACCGCCCAGCAGCACCTTTGTGCCTGTCTTCATAGTAGCTGTGTGACACCTCTGCAGAGAATGAGTATGAGACTCATATTTACACAGTAATTGGATTCCAGGGCCGTTTGCTGTGTCCCTTGTCTCATTCATTTGTCTGATACACACTTTCCCCAAACAGGACGTTTTCTTTTCTGTTTACAGTAGGGCTCGCTAATCATCTTCTGAACAATATGCTGGGTTAGCAAAGAGTTTCCAATTTGGTTCTCTAGGCAATTTGTTCATAAACAAATGTGGCCTAGATTTCCTTTATCTTTTAATGAACTGATGGGCTGTCTCGAGGCAATTTAAACTTTTACTCAAGGAGCTGATTTTACAAGAAGAAACTCTGCATGTCGCAAATCCTACATAAGAATTAATGGGTACTAGAAACAACCTGTTTATCAAGGGGTTTCTATAGATTGCCCAAGTGAGATACCCCTAGTGGTGTGCAGTATTTAGATGTATGAATTTTTTTTTTTGGTCTTTTTTTTTTGAGACAGGGTCTCCCTGTGCAGTTCAGGCCGGCCTTGGACTCACTTTGTAGCCCAGGCTGGTTTTGAACTTGCAATGATCCTCCAGTCTCAACCTCCTGGGATTACAGGCATGCGCCATCACACCTGGCTTAGATTTATGAATATTACTTGAGGATTTCTTTTAGCTCCGAAGTGCTTACAAGTTTTTTCTGATATTGTTTCTCCTTCACAACAATCCTATGAGTGAGATGCTGTACTTATCTCCATGTTATAGATAGGTAAACTGAGACACAAATGTTAAGTAACTTGCTCGTGGTTACATGGCACAAAGCACAACTCGGGTAGTTCTGGCTCCTTGAACTCCTTGAACAGCATCTTCTCTTCCCACTGTATACCCTTGGGTGAGACATAGGTGGCCTGCTGTGGGGCCCTCTCCCTCATGACAGCCTGGCACAGTGCTGCCTCCCAAATTCAATGGAGATTGTTCTAAGTACGTTTCAGATATTTATTGCCATTAATTTCATCATTCTAATGATTTTTCTGTTTAAATGTTTTTGATATCACTGAAGCAAAGAGAGGTAAGCGGGAGAAGGAACAAGAGTCATCCTGTGCAGTGAGACAGTGCCTGGGAGTCCTGGGGTGCTCAGGGCAGAGCTTTCCTTTGGAAGCCTTTGTGAGCTTGTTCCCGGCATTTGGAAGGAGCCAGCTGATGAAATGCACCTAGGAGAGTTCCCTACAGGGAGATACTCTGAAGCAACATGTGGTCACGCTACTTTTGGGTGAATATGGGGTTCTTGTGAAATCAGAATCTGCACCCAGGCAAGAAAAAGTGGAACCAGTGAGTCTGCTGGAACACAGGCTGCCATGAGCTGGGTCGCTGTGCTTAACTAGGGCACACACAGGCGTGTTTACATCTGTTACAGCAGTTCATGCCACTGAAGTGTTTTCATTTTGTACCATCTGTGAATTACAGGCCTGGGGATAGTTGGTCTTAAATTCACTTTGTAGCCCAGGTTGGCCTTGAACTTGGAGTGATTCTCCTGCCTCAGCCTCCCAAATGCTGGTGTTACAGGCATGAACCGCCATGCCTGGCTTACATAAATTGTTACTCCCTTCCAATTCTTCTGTTGGTCATGGTCCTATTGTTTGCCATTTATTTGTCTAGATTTTCAGTGAGACATTTTTTTGAGGAAAGAATATTTTCATGTGTTAATTTATTTTTTGAGACAGGGTCTCACTGTGTAGGTTAGGTTGACCTTGAACTCACTATGCAGCCCACGCTGGCCTCTAACTCATGGCAGTCCTCTCACTCAGCTTCCCAAGCGAGTAGGGATTTAATAACAGATCTACAGAAGGTAAGAATTTTAACCACAAAAATATTTTCCTTGATTTTTTTCTTATAACACTCACATCTTTCAAAGTAATACTAATTTAAGAACAGTGCAGCTGCTGTCTTTTTTAAATTAATGGAAAACATTGGATAATATTCTTTCAAGCAATAGAAGTGAACCTTGACTAGGTTCTTTGTTAAAATGTGTTAAAGGTCACATTCATGTAGATCCCTAAAACTTTCTAATTCTTTTTATCTGTTACCCTTCTTCCCCAATAGCAAGTGTTTCTGTCCAACTCAAAAGAACTGTAATTTCAGTCGGACAAAGTGGCTCTTCTTAAAGGCAATCATTTTAGTTCTTCTCATTTCTGTACTGTGCATGTTGCGATTTCTGTAAATAACTGTCTTTGAGATAATGTAGAAGGAATAACTGAGACTTGAGTTACATAAAATATTAGGCATATTTTCCCTATAACTTAACTGAAATACAAACACTAGAATGTGGGCTGAATTACACGGAGGTAATGTCACTTCTTGCTTTCTCCCTGCTCTACTACTTTTGGGCGAGTGTGGGGGTCTTACAGAATTAAGCTGTCTCTCTCTTGTGCTGGAGTTGAATCCAGGGCCTCACTCACGCATGTTGGGAAGTCTGCATGCCGGGATACAACACCAGCCTAGTCTCACTTTTCACTGCCTTCTCAATAAAAAGACAACAATTATTACTTATCCAGAGTCCTAAAACACAGGCCTTTGTGAGGTAAGCTAATAGGCAAATCCACAGATGCCCAAGTATGAGATTTGGGTAGAAAATCTTTCTAATTCATTTGTTGGAATAAGATCTAAGGAATGTTCCTGTAATAGACCAAACTGGGTAACTAAAATGATTAAAGAAATGAGAGGCTCAGGTTTATCCTTTGTTTTGTGGGTCATAAACAAAATGATCTTTCATAAAATGATACATAGGACATGTTTGCCTGTATTGAAACTGGGTAGTAACATCTCAGTGACTTCTGAGTAAAATGTTTTCTCTCTCTCTCTCTCTCTCTCTCTCTATATATATATATATGTATGTATATTCCCATTTAATCCTACTTTATTCTTTAAACATATGTTGATACTTATAGTTTAAATCTTATGATTAAATATATTTCTGATTTTTTTTTTGGTACTGGGAATCAAACTCATGACCTCAGGCTTGCCAGGCAAGTGCTTATGCCGCTGAGCTATATCCCCGGCCTTAAATATGTTTCTTTGTAAAATATGTTTCTTTATAGCATTTCTCAGTATCTGGCATACCCTGTATTTTGGATGTCCTTCTTCACCCACAGGGCTGCAAACTATGTGAGAGCAAGAGATTTGTTCTGTTATTCAGTGCTGTGTCACTAGTACCCAGAATAGTGACTGACATATGGTAGGTGTTCCATCCGTACTGAATGATTAGATGAATCTAAAGCAGTCTACTTTCAGTTACATACAGAAGACTATATAGAATAGATTAATAAATGTCAAACGTAGAGCCTTGTACATGATAGCAAGTGCTCTTCCACTGAGCTATATACCCCAGTCCAATAATAATATATTATTTAAGGCTTTTATTCATTTATTATTATTAATTATTATTATTATTATTATTATTGTTGTTTTTTAAATTATTATTATTATTATTTTTGAGACAGTGTTTTGCTATGTAGTTTATGCTGGCCTCAAACTTATGGCGATCCTCCTGCCTCCTGCCTCAGCCTCCAGAGTGCTGGAATTACAGGTGTGTGCCACCATATCTAGCTCAGAAGAATATATATTTTTTAAAACTTAATATGTGTTTCCTAGTCATATTATTCTGCATAGTATCTGATTGTCCAGAATTGTAAATAAAAAAGATACAAGCCATTCATTTTATATGTAATGATCTGATTCATGCCTTGGACCTTCTTTCCATAAATCTTTGAAATGGGCTTTCAGTGTCACCATTGGACTTGTTTCCTTGTAGTTAAATGCCACAATAATAAAAATCTGACCACTCAAGGAGTTCAGGTACTTGGACTTCAGTTTGCTAAAATTCGATATAAGCAGAAGACCAAGATGTACTTTTGATTGTTATTTTCTTAAGTCCTCATTTATATGTCATAAGTGTATTGATATTATGTATTGTCACCTTGGCTGTAAAATAGTACATAATTTGATCAAAGATGGAAGAAAATGGAATCACAGTTAAGAGAAAAGGAAAGAAGCCTGCCTGCTTTGAGGCACTGTGACCACTGCCATCTGTCAGCAGAGAGAAGCGTGATGCTTCATTATTTATGGCAGACTCGGTGTAGAGGTAGCTCAGGGCTTGAATTAGGTTAATACTTGTTAACTACCCTTGTTAGATGATCTCTGCCTGGGATAGACTTTACCTAGGACTATCTCTTCTCATCTCCGTCCTGCCAAAGTCTTCCAACTTTTGGCCTAGTCTTAAGAAAGTTGTCAGAATAAAATTATATTTACTTTTTATCTACAACTAACTTTTATCAAACCCAGTGCACTGGGGACTCAAAAAAAAAAAACCCTCCAGCTAATTTGTGTGTCCCTCCACGCTGCTTTTAAAATAGTATGGCCGAAAATCTTTACTCAAGAAATGGCTAGGGAATTAGGAAAAGGTTGACATTTTGCCGAGGCTTGGCCCTGCTTGTGATAGCTGGTGTATTCATGGAGGGCTGTGGTTTGGGGCACTGTGCTTTTTCCCAAGCTCAACTTTGTAAACCAGCTTTTCCTTGAAACCAAAAGCTTAATTATTGAGTCACTTGTTCTCAGAGTCAATGTCAGTTCACGAGAGTGAGTCACCTGAAAAGACTGATTCCGTTTAACTTCTGTTTGTAATTGTGGCTCACATGGCAGGCACAGTTCTCTGTATACGTTTAGGGAAGCAACTGTGAAAAATTTTAAGGTTATAAAAAAGTCACTGACTGACTATAACATCACTAAGGTGATGTTGGTTCACAACCAAACAAAAGGAAGGGAGAATGTAACATATCCGGTCATAAAACAAGTTTCATAAAAAACTGATACTTGCACGTTGATCTAGAGGGTTCGAGAAGGTTTGGTGATTTAAAGGCTTCTGCTGGAGTACGTTTTTCACAGGTCAGATCAGCCTGCCTTGGTCACCAGTGTGAGCTGACAGGAGAAGCCATCCGCAGGTTGAGCTTATCAAGAAGGTCTGGAAGTGGGATAGCAAGGCGTACTGAGAGGCGCGAGCAGAACCAGTGTAGCCTGGCAGTGAGCTTTCATTACAATTCAGCCACGCCCTAAGTCGCACCAGACTAGGCATAACCCAGAGGTTTGGATATAAGGAAAGGGGGGCATTTGAGACTAGGAATATATCCTAGAAACCGAGTAATGATTAGTGAGCAGTTCAATTTCCTTTATCTGAAATGCTTGGGTTTTTTAGATTTGTTTTGGAGTTTTTTAGATTACTATAACAGCTTTAAAAACATGATTTTAACAATCACTGTATATTCCGATCACCCCTTGTATAATTAAGATTTTTTTTTAAAAAATGGGTGAAACTAAATAAATACTTAAAAATGTAATGATTTTCTAGTAGCACAATGCATTCACATACTTTTCCTCATCTGGTTCTAATACGACGTTTAAAAAACTTTTTTTTTTATTTTAAAGAGAAAAAAAGTAAAACACAATTTCAAAACAAGGTAATTGGAGAGTAGCAGTGGTTAATATGTTGCATATTGTTTAATGCATCTTTAAATTAGTTACTCAGAGTGAATGATACATTTTATTTTCCAAACAATATTAGCACAAACCCTTCCTTTTCAATGAATTAAGAGAAATTAGTAGTGTAATGATCTTAACTATCTTGTACATATATATATATATTTTTTTGCTTTTCCTTTCTTTTCTCCTTTCCTCCATCCCAGTTACTCTTCTGTTTTGAACAGTTTCCTTCAATTTTATTGTATCTATGGTACATTTGGATTTTATTTACTCTTTCAGCTTTTCAGACTATGGAGACAATAAAGTGTTCATACATGAGTCTGGTTTATTTCACTTATATGTATGGTCTCAGGTTGCATTCATTTACTGATAAAAGCCTCAAGTTTATACTTCCCTGAGTAGTACCCCATTGTATAAAAATGGCAAATCTTTTTTATCCATTCCTCAGTTGATGGGCATGTGAGTTGCTCCCAAGATGTAGAAATTACAAATTGTGCTGCTGTAAACATATATTGCTGTGGTATGATGTTTTTAATTCTTCTGGGAAGATACCCAGAAGGGAAATAATTGGGTCAAATGAGACCTCCAATCTTAGTTTTTTGAGGCATCTCCATACTGATTTCCGCAGTGGTTGCACGAGTCTATGCTCCCGCCACCAGTAGAAAAGGATTCTTCTTTCCTCAAAGCCCCTCCAGCATTTGTTATTGGTTGATTTCTTGATGATAGCCATTCTTTCTGGGGTGAGATGGAATCTTGTTGTTTAAATTGCATCTCTCAGGACCAGGGAATATAGCTCAGTGGCATAAGTGCTTGCCTGGCAAGCCTGAGGTCTTAAGTTTGATTCCTGGTACAAAAACCCCAAAAACCCTAAAAAAACCCTAAAACTCTCCTCAGTGTGGGCAGGATGGGAGAATGGAGTCAAGGAAAATTACTGAGCTGAGCCAGACATGGTGGCGCACGCCTGTAATGCCAGCACTTCGGAGGTGAAACGGGGATCATGGTGAGTTAGAGACCAGCCTGGGCTACAAACTGAGCTCAAGCCCAGCCTGAACTGCATAACAAGACCCTGTCTCAAAAAGACAAATAAATAAATAAATTGCATCTCTCAAATGACCAGTGATGTTGAACATTTTTTCATATATTGCTGTTTGTATTTCTTCATCTGAGAAGTGCATATTCATTTCAGGTGCCCATTTTTGGATTGGGTCTTTAAATTTGAAAGGTCTGATTTGAGTTCTTTTTATGTTCTCAATAGTAATTCTTTGTCTGGCAAACATTTTTTCCCACCTTATGGGTTGTGCCTTCACTGTTGATGGTTTCTCTTTCTGTGCAAAAGCTCTTTAATAAGATGAGATCCCAGTTGTTGATTCTTTGTGATAGTTCCCATGTAACTGGGGTTTGACTCATAAAGTCTTTGCCTAAACCAATGTCTTCAAGAGTTTTACCTAGTCTATCTTCCAGCAGATTTAATGTTTCTGTTTTAATATTTAGATCTTTGATCCATTTTGAATTTAGTTTAGTGCATGATGAAAGACACAGGTCCAGTTTTAATCTTCAGCATGTGCAGATCCAGCTTTTACAGCATCATTTATTAAAGAGGTTATCTTCTAGTGACTGTTTGGCATCTGTGTCAAAGATAAGGTGGTTGAACATCTTTGGAGTTGTCTCTGCATCTTTTAATCTGTTCCACTGATCTTCCTCTTTTTTTTTTTTGCTGGTACCATGCTGTTTTTATCACAGCAGCTTTATAGTATAATTTTAATTCAGGGATTGTGATGCACACTGCCGTGCCTTTGTTGCCCAGAATTTCCTTTGCTATTCTAGCTCTCTTGTTTCAAATGAATTTTAGGATTTCTTTTTAAAGAGAGAGGAAAAAAAAAACCCAGTATGCCTGTATCTGGTCCCTTGCTATTTTAAGAAATCTTTCTTTTCATGACTGCTAACCACAAGCCTGTCTTCTATATCTGAGATCCTGTCCTCACATTGGCTCAATCTGCAGTGGATACTTTCAATGGAATATGTATCCTCCCGGATGTCTGCTTGAATCTGCCTTATGGATTCCTTTTTTTGCTATGCTGAGCATTCATGGCTTCCATAATTTTCTTAACTTCCTCTATTTTTTTGTCTGTATCTTTTCCAGTCACTAAGCATGGTTTTCATTATGGATACCATCTCTGCAGTTATATGAGAGATTATTTCTGATTTGATTTTTTTCTGGAGTCTCATTTAATTGCTTAGTTGTTAACACTTCAGAGAGACCAGGTGGTGGCTTTTGGATTGTTCCACCTCATTGGTCCCTGGGTTTGCCTTTGGTGAACTGATATCTCGGGTTGCATGTTGTTTAAGTGTCTTCTCATTTTCTTTTTTCTTTCTTTTCTTTTTTTTTTTTTTAGTTTAATTCCTGGAGTGATGCTTGTAAATTGCCTGTGGTGGGTTACTTTATTACTAGTATTTAGAACTCTTAGGAAATGACTACTTCTTTGAGGTATCTTGCAGGTGCAGCTGGTTTTTGGATTACAAGTTTGTTGCAAGATCCTACCTTTTCAATTTGTTGGAGATGAGAAGTTGATACCTGGTTGGCCTAGCCCCTGGTTCTTTAGCATTGTGCCATAGTATTTTCTAAGACCCTTAGTCAATCTCAGTCTTGGAATAACAGGAGGAACCGCTGTTTAGAACAATTATGGCACTTTTGACTAAAGTGTTACTATCAGCAATAAAAATATCATCACACTCAGCCTGGAAAATGACAAACAGGGAACCATTAATTTGCCACCTTTAACTGTATGAACTGGATTGGTAGTTATATAACAAAATTTGAAACAAATCAGAAAATTATATGCAGTATATTAGTCCTTAATAGGTCAACTTTTCCCTCAGAGGTTAAAATTTAAAAGGGGTTATAGAGAAAATAGAGAAGTAGAAAAGGAGGAAAACGTTAGAGGTAAAGCTGGAGGACAAAGGGGGGTCACGCTGCTTTTGGGAAGCAGAAGACCAGAGGGAGAGAGAGAAGGAAGAGGTAAAAAGAACAGAACAGGGAGATCCGGGGAAGATGGCGACCAGGTGAGCAGCAAGGGAGCGAACCTCCTTAATAAACACCACCAGCTCGAGACAGACTTGGCGAGCGTGAATGCCGGGACCTCGGCTGGGAAGTATAAACTGGGCGTATTTCTCTGAGATGCCGGGGGAGATGTGGTAGGGCGGACCAGGCTGCCGGGGCGAGACGTGGGAAAGC
>PVLD010013729.1:0-54923 GCA_004027595.1 Dinomys branickii | reverse complement strand
ATAATTTGGTATTTCCTTTAATGTTTTTGTGTTAACTAATGTGAAGATAACTATGTAATACAACATCCAGTTCTAATTCCCTACTATATTCTGTATAACTTTGTATTTTCTGTATTGTTTATGGCTTTTCTGGTTCATATGTCTCCATTCTTTTGTCTTTAAAATAAAATTAAAATAAATAAATAAATAAATAAATAAATAAATAAAATAAAATAAAAAAAAGACTTTTCCAGCCTAAAACATCAAGTGCCAAGTTGAGAAGCTCCGCTTTAAGAGAATTCTTCACGTTTTCAGTTTCTCTCTTCCTTAAACTTTCAGTGGTGTCTGGGCACACGAGAAAGCTTCATGGGCATAAAGAATGTCATGATTAGTCTGAATGTAAACTCTGGACTGCTCTGCGAATTCTCAGCGGTCTCTGAGGTTTGACCTTTGGTCCTCAGAGTCCAGGCATATGCTAATGAGCATGTTCAAACAGCATCCGGTGTATCCCCTTAGTTGGTCCTACCCACTCAGCTCCTGGTCATAAGGATATTTTTAGGATCTCAACTACCTCCTCCATCCAATTCATGGTTTATAGTTAAGGCAACAAGCTGCTTAACAAATAAACCTCAATTTTTCAGTAGCTTCATATAACTAAGATTATAGTCCTGGATGTTCCTGTTTGGTGTGTAGGTTTCTTACACATGGTAATTTAGGGACTCTACACCCTTTCAATCTTACAGCTCTAAAACCCCATAAGATCTCCAGCCTCCACATCAGGCCTTGGATTGGGAAAATAAGGTTAAAAAACAAAAGACAAAAAGACACAACACCCACTTTTCTGCCGCTTCAACTCAGATGTCGATCAAACATCATTTCCACTCACATTCTACTGGTCAACATCAGTTACAAGGGAGAGCAGAGATTCTGGTGGGCAGCGATCTGAATCCACCCTTCCCATAACCTCTCCTACAGTCTCCGCTTTCTGTCACAAACAGCTTCACATCAGGCTTGCTGGCACTCACAGTTAACTTGCAGTTCCCTCACTAAGAGTACGTGAGAATACCCATATCTCTGTCATGTCACAAAAGAACAAGAAATTCATAGGGCACTATCTCCTGGCCCTTTTCTACCTAAGTACACCATTTCTTCCCCTGCAGCAACCCAGTCCGTATCAGTGTAGGGACAGGTACAAGGCAGTAAACTAGTAAGTAGTTGTGCAGGTTCTCAACTCAAGCAATCTGGCTCCAAGACAGTGCTGTTCTACCTCTTTCAGTCTCTAACAGACAGGGCAGTCCTTTCATTACTACCAATGAATATTTGTGAAGCACCCACATCTTACAAAATAGCTTAGTGACTATTACAAACTCCACAGTGTGCTGCACAGTACTGTTCTTACTTCTGAACTGCTCATCTTTCTTATCATTGTCACAGCAATATGAAAAACCAGACAGTAAGCAAGACTAGTCTCCCAAATACCCTACTGACTTAACATACCTGTGACCCTGTGCCAACAGCATCTGCCCGCACCACGCTCCTGTCCAGTAACGTTGCTCGGATGGAACTGTTCTCTTCCCAGATCGCCACAATCCCACCCCACAGCATCCCCCTGCACCATGCTCCTGTCCAGTAATGTTGCTCAGATGGAGCTGTTCTCTTCCCAGATTGCCGCAATCCCACCCCACCAAAATGTACCTACAAAAATTTCAAAATTCACACAGGAGCCTGAGCCTTCTTGGTGGGAACTACAGTCTGTTAAACTACTACTAATATGTTGGCACTCAGCATCAAAATTAAAGTTCCTTCAGTGACAGTCATTTCAATAAGATACATTTCAAATTACACAGCTTTGTATCCTTCCACTATCACTACACAAAAACTACACTGTAAATCATTGATTCCTTAAAAATTAGTTATAACAAGTTATCTTAAAACAACATTATGCATTAACTATGTTCTTTTATTTCTACTTAGTCTGAAATCCCTAGTTAGAGAACAGCAAATGGATGAAAAATAAGTATATGCATTATTTCACATATTTTTAAGATTTAAAAACAGGATGTCAGTCATAAATAAGTGAAATTTGAAAAATCAAGGCTATATTCCACCTTAAATTTTCATCAAATCATACAGGCAGAACAGACTCAGAAAGATAAGGCTAAGCCCTATCACAAGTAGCAACTGCAAATGCACTATACAAGGCAGTATATTAACAGTAATTAGAAGGTCAGGTTAACCATCAGGTTCAAACCCTTTTGGTAGACTACTTACTACTTAACCTCTCAGCACCTCCAGTATAAAGAGCAGAAAATGGCCTGGCATTTTGCATCCCTGTGAGGATTAAATGGGATATGTATCAAGTCCATTCAGAGCAGCACCTGGTATAGAGTGAGAAGTCAACAGGTTAGCTATTGTTACCATAGCTAATCATTCCTCTGAGACGCATGTTCTTCAAATCTATCAGTTTTTAAATCCACTGAATCAAAAGGTTTCTCCTTTTTATTTGAAAAGAGCTAAGCTCTAAAACCATTTTCTTTTTTCTTTAGTTCTTTATGAATCTGGAAGATTTTTAGGTAACTGGCTTCTTTGTCAATTGAAAAACTCAAGATCCTTCTCAGTCTTTTTATAATAAAACTCCCTTTGATATATTGTACAAAGGGCAGACTGCTCCATGGATCACGAACAATAGAGTTCACTAAGTACAGTGAAATTCTGAGATTCATAAAGTCTGAAGAGCAAAAAGTCTATGGGGGCAAAAAGTTTAGATAAGAAATGGTGCAGAACTCTTATTAGTCTATTCAAAAAATGCTGAGCTTTATGATCAAACACAGAAGATAGGGATCTTCGTGGTTTACACTCATTCATATCACTAAATACATCATATTTGACAAATACTTTCTTGTGGTTTTTGTTTTGTGTGTGGGGGTGAGTTTGTGTTTGCTTGGTTGGTTGATTTGTTAATGGTACTCAGGACCGAACCTCTGAACCAGGATTACAGGTGTACACAACCAGTCCCTGCTGGAGTGGAAAACTTGTTTCTCTGCAATAGTCAATAGACAGATGGCATATTAAGTAAAGACAAGTTCTTCAAAAACTAACTTTCTAGACGCAAAAGCATAAAAGGTCAAGTTCTTGATCACACATATCCCTAAAGCTTTAAAAATTTTAGACATCTAGCATTCTCAGTGGTCTGTGACATTAAACAGTAACAAACCTTTTCTATCCGATAACATTAAGCTTGACTGGAAGAAAACTATCCATCCAAATTTTTGATTCTCATAAATGCATTACCATGAGCCAGCTAGATGGGTTAAGTAAATACTTGAATTCATGATAAATCCCTAGCACTGTAAAAATAAATTATCAATTAGAATTCATGATAAGTGGACCAAAATATTTTTTAAATCTGGAGACAAAAAAATTTAAATTTTGTATTTTTTAAAGTCCTCCTACAAGATAGATATTGAGTTAAACATTTTCACCATGTTACATAATTTCATTCTCCTAACAACTACAGTAAGAATCATGAACTATCTCACTTTACAAATGAGAGAACGAAGGTGCAATAATTTGCCCAAGGACACTTTATTGTATAAGATGCAGTCAGATCTCCAAATTTTTCAACCACAAATTAACTGCTCTTGCTTTAATTGCACTATTACCACTTCCAAAAATGAATACTTTTGTAAGATGTGCACATCTTTTTATCACGGGAAACACAACCATTATGATAAAAGAAAAAGTTTTCATAACGTTATTTTAAAAAAAATACTCACTCTGGTTAGTCTGACATAATTCACCTTAATAAAGCTCTAGTTCAGCTGTCCAACCTGGAAAACATCAGGTAATCTTCAGCTACACAGGCTCCATCAAGACCTGACACAAGATGTATCTCCTCTAAGAAGGTTTCCCAGATTAAATGACCTGTGCCTCTCTTCCCAAGTTAGCATCCTTCCTTTATAGCCTCACTGCTTATAGTTGGTTGCGTTACATTACATTAATCACATAATCCTTTTGCTCTCTAGACATACATCTGGGACATTTTTTTCATCCAGTGAACTATTGAGCATTGGGAGATGAACTGCTGAACAAAACAGTTAAGGTTCTCGCCATCATGGAGAACTTCTATTGTCTGGAACTTTAACAAAGGTAAAAAATAACATAGAATATAAGAGTGTGATGTTTCTGGACAATGATTTCTTCCCTATAAGGTCTCTAAAGAAAGCTTTCACCCTTGCAAGCTTGACAACACTTTTTAGAGCAGAAGAAATTCCTTTTTATCATGTCTTCCAGATGATATTTTCAACTTCATACCTTCCTGAAGGTATAATGAAAGGTGGGAACCAAAGCAATCAGAAGGATCAATCTAACATCTCAGCAGGTTCTCATATACTGACATGAAATTTGCACACAACATTAGTCCACACATCTGTTCCTGTATAACATCCACAAAACTACTAATTCAACCACAACTGCTCTAACGGTGCCTCTGCTGATCCCCAGCCACATTCATCAAAGGCGTATTTTTTTAAGAGCTTTTTAAACACAACTTGTTCTTATACCTTATTTACTGATCGTAAGAATAAGATAAACCTATCTCTCCCACTTTTGAATTGTCTGATATTCCAAGATCGCTGTTATAAATGTTGTCAATTTTGGATATAACAAATATATTGCTTAAATATTGCTGTTAAGAGTAAAAAATTCCCAAAATAAAGCATATCAAAGTATCAATAGTTTGTCTTTCATTCTGCAATTCCAGTAACCTGCTCTTACCAGATTATTTATAAACCACACCAAGTTGTAATGTACTAAGAGTACACAGTGGTTAAAATCCTGCAACTCCTTCGGGTGTGGTGACACATGCTGTAATCATACCACCCTTGGAGATTTAGGCAGGAAGATCTCAAGTACAGTGCCAACCTGAACTATTTAATAAGACCTTATCTCAAAAAAAAATCTTTTTAATTAAAAAATAAAAAGGGCTGGGAATACACTTTACTGTACCTTGGGTTTATTCCAATACCAAAAAAAAATCAATCTTGCAATTAAAAAGAAAGATCCTGCTGTAATGCATACTTTACAAATTCGTAATTGTATCACTTCTCAAAACAAAGTGAAACATAGTCTCACTATATAAAAAGTGGCAAATGTCTAAGTGCCATGCATGCGCTCTAAAAAAACACATTTAAATGTTTTTGAAATGCAGTAACAACCCAGACTGGTAGTGCATAACTGTAATCCCAGCATTTAGGACGCTGAGGCAGGAGGATTGCAGCTACATAGCAAAACCCTGTCTCAAAAAAACAAAAACAAACAAATAAAATGCAATAACATTCTAAGTGAAAAAAAAAAATAAGAGTAGCATTTTCCCACAGATCAGAGGTTCAAGGACCATTATGAATCAATGAAAGAAACAAACCATGATGATATTTAACTAAACAAGCATTTCTAAGTGCCTGTGTTGCACACTGTGGTTTAAATTGTTTACATGGAATTTGACCACAACTTAATCTTCATAATTCAAGACCTAAAAGGTAACTCTTATGTTTCCTCTATTCTCTTTACCACCAGTCCGAAAAGACATACTGTGATTCTTCCATACCTAGTTGGTGTTGAAAGAAAATAAAAAATTACACAGTATTTGAACTTAGTTGTAGTTTTAATAGAGAACATTTTAGATTGCATAGTCTTACTCTTCCTTCTCCAACCTGTCTTACAAAAGTAGTAGTATCTTAATAATCTCACTGCAAAACAGGTTCCAGCAAACAAACTGATCAGTCTCAGCATAATCAAGTATGGATGAAATTCTATGGGACGGAGAAAACTAACAAGCAATTCACCCCTTCTTTCCTAATTCTTGACGTCTCTGAAATCCTAAGGGCGGCAAGTTCTGAATGATTAGCTGAAAAAACCTAAAGTAGCACTAATTTGGGACTGTTTCAAAAGAATTAAAAAAAAAAAACGTGCCATACATAAGTTACACAAAGATTACCTGGACCTCAGTATAAGTCTTCCAACAGCAGAAAACCAGAAACATCAACCACACTATTTAGAGCAAACACGCTTATACCATAGTTAAGTTTTCCATCTGTCTGAGGAGGAGCCCAAGTACTCGCTTCAGATAGCATTTCGATAAAATGAAATTAGTTTCTGTTCCGCAACGCAGATGCCTTTCATAAACAAGACTTGTGTGAATGGAAAATCCGCCTATATTGCTGCTTCACCTCAGCCAGCCCGAGTGGGTGGCTAAATGAACCGAAAGCGTGCTCCAGAGGAAGCTCCTGGGAACCCTATTCCACCCTAGAGCCCAGGAGCAAACATTAAATGTAAAAGTACAGCCAAAGCTTCGCCTTTCTGCCTACGTTGCAAGGCGGCCGCGGGAACCGAGGTTCTTAGAGCGTAACACCGTGTCACTCCCTCGGCAAGGGCGGGTGCGGTCTGCGGTGCGCGGCAAAGCCTTCTCTAGGGCTGTCACAGCAAAGCTAGAGCCTCGCGTAAACCTCGCCCGGCGGGATGCGGGTCTTCCGGCGAGACCTTGCCACTCGCCCCGTCAAACTTCACGAGCGGGAGACACCGGGCGCTCCGACTGCCCCCCCCCCACGCCCAGTTCTTCTGCCGCGGCTTTGTAACGCTGCAGACGCACCGACTGTGGGCCCCAAAACACCGCGCCCCCGCCAGCCTCTCCAATTCCCCGCTCCACAAGGGACAAAGGAGAAACTCCTCGGCGAGGGTGGCCAAGGGTCCCGGCAGTCAGGGCTCAGAACGCTGGAACAGGGGGGCGCAGTCGCCCGAGGTTAGGAAACCCGCCGCCCCCGAACTCGGGACCGCGCGACACTCACTGGTGTGGAGCCCCGAGAAGCGGCGCGCCGGGAGTCGGCTCCTCGGGGATGCGGGCGGCGCCGCGGTCGGGCCCTCAAAGCGTTAGGTCGGACCCCAACTTCCCTCCGGGCAGCTGGCGCGGGAGGGCGCCTTGCAGCTGCCGCGGGGACTCAGCCCGCGAGCGTGGCGGGCACTCCGGGCCCGCAGTCCCCGGGCCAGAGCGGGCCCTTCCGCCTCTCCGTTGGCCCGCTACGGGTGGCTCTTGCTACCGCGGCCAAAGCTAACGCTACAGACGCTCGGGCTGCCGCTATCACCGCTGCCCGGCCCGGAGCGCGTCGCGACCTAATGTTGTCATCGGCCGCGTCGCCGCCTTTCTGAATGCCCGGAGCTTCACGATCCTTCACATTCTAGCACCGCCCCTCCAGGCCCCGCCCCCAGCCGCCCGGCCCCGCCCCCTTTCCGTCACGTGACGCTGTGCGCAGGCGCAGGCTCTGGGGCGCTTCCCCCAAGGGCTAGCGCGAATGGGGTGGGGGTGTCTGTGAACGCCTTGTTTCGCCCCGCTAATGCCCGAGGCGTCCTCAGGTGCGAACCCAGAGCCTGGGCTTGGCGCCTGCTGACCAGTTCAGACGAGGTGGCCTGGGCCGTGGGTTCCGGACCCTGTCCAAACCCTACAACTACCCACCCCGGGGGCCCGGGCGCCCGGGCGCGGGACCCGCCTCCTGCACCTTGGGTTCGCTGGAGTTTTAGTCCCTTGGAGGCTGGAAGAAGCCTTCGCGACGTTGATCAGGCTTGAAAAATAATCAGGAACCAGTTGTTCCTATTTCTCGTAGCACGTTAACGGTGGCGTTTTACTGCTTTCGTCGTCAGAGGCCTTCGTTTTTTGGGCAGACGGAGGTGTATTTCAGCCACGCTGGGATGAAAATAGCCCGCGAACCAAGTTCAGGACCCTTCGGGCCGGTTGTAGTAGTTAAATTTTACAGTGTGTTAAACTGATGGCAGATTAAGCAGGTACACGGGAATTTGGCAGTTCCGCTTTTAAAATAAAGCCTAGTTTTTTGGAGTCTTTTTTCATTTTAAAGAGAATAATAAAGCCAATTCTTGATTTTTTTTTTCCTTCAAGCTCCTCATCTCTCGAGCATACCTTTTACCTTTTGAACCAGGACCCTAGGAACCCTCCCCCTCTTCTCACCCTGTTGATACAAGGAAAAAGATAGCTAGTCAGCAAAAGAGACGAAGTTATGATACAGAAATAAGTAGAAGAGGAAGATCCTACTCAAACCCTGTGAACAATCAAGGCAAGTGAGACGTTTTCTTAATCCTTAAACTCTGCGTATTCATTTCCGGTCCAGTCCAGAACAAGGGGCTTTCTTAAGCAGTTCTCACAATAACATTTTCTTGATAGAAGTCAGCATTTTGATCAGCTGGGTACTTTGGAATGAAGAAAGCATGGCTTGGCCAGTATAATCCTTAACATTTAGTGTATTTCATAGTCGCTCTAAAAAGTATAGAATTTAAAACTCACCATTATTTTGTTACCCAAGGAAGAAAAGATGCTGCCAAATAGACTATGCTATGCCAGTGGTCTTTAAGGCATCTTGAATTCAGAGATGTTGGGATATGAAAAACAATGAGTCTTAGAATCTCCGCGATGCTGTGATGAACTGGTGTTCCAGTGACCGAAAGATTCTAGCGGGTTCTATAATGAGATCTAAAGGATTGTTCTTGTACTTAAGATAAATATGAGGGAAAGTTGTTATTTTTATGAAGCTAGTCATGAAGTTTGAAATTTACCATTTTAGGGCTGGGGATATAGCTCAGTGACATAAGTGCCTACCTGGTAAGTTCAAGGTCCTGAGTTCAATCCCTGGTACCACCAAAAAATAAATAAATACATAAAAGATAGTCAAATTTACCATTTTAGGGGCTGGGGGTCTTGCTCAGTGGCACAGCGTCTGCCCAGCAAGCACAAGGTCCTCAATTCGATTCCCAGTACCACCCCTCACAAAATGTGGAATCAGATTTATCATTTTATGAAGCTAGTTGACTTTGGAGGTTGTCAAAGATTGAAACCTGTCTCCTTTTTTGGGGGGGAGCAGTGTTTTTGAAACTCCACTCTATAAAGATTTTTTTTTTTTAGTTTTTTTGATGAAGTAAATTACAATATTTTAGAATTGAAAATACCAGCGAGGATAATATCTGGTAAGATCAAGAACTGCTTTTATATCAGCTACAAGGGAGATTAAGTGTATGTCCTATGTTATTTACATTGTACTTCATGCAGTGAATTGCACTCACATAGCTTTGAAAAAGAATGTGCCTAGAGCGTAGATAATATGCAAAGTATGCTGTCTAAAATGCTATTTCCCTGGTATTTTTTTTTAAACTCTGAGAACTGGACTAAAGATTAGAAAAAAAACAAATTGTCTAATCCTCATCTGCCTTGGCCCAGTTCCTTGTATTGACTTTAGAAAACTTGGTCATTTATTTTGAGTGGAAAAACAGTGTGCTAGAAGGAGGCATACATAATGGCCATAGCTAACTGGACCCATGGCTAGATAAGTTACTCACTGAGCTTCCAGTTCTGATAAAAGGGAGTTTGTGTGCTCTTTAAGTAATGATATTGAAACTCCCACCACCAAGGGCAAGACAGCCACACTGGAAACAAATGGTATAACAAGGTATAGCAAGGATTGTGCAGCATGCAAGTGATGCCAGGGTATGCGAAGGATGATGCAGTCTTCACAGACCATGTGACTAAAAGTAAAGATATTATTGGAAAGAAAATGTAAGTAGATCTTTCACAATCTTCTATGCTTTAATTAACATTAGCAGTGCTTATTTGTCACAAATAACTAATGATTTTGACATGTCACAACCAATTACAACATAATAATATATCAATACACTACAGTTGAAAAATCTCTGATTACCAGATTCTTTCAAATCTAATATTCTATGATACCAAGTTGTTAGTATTCAGTTTAGCATTTTCAGTATAATAACAATATCAATCTTAAATTTTAAAAACAGAAATTCTTCAAAGAATAACTATTTTTCAAGATAGCAGAGCATTGCAATGGCAATACACATCCCATAGTAAACTATGGACATATACAAAGTTTGAGGCAAAGGGAAGGGTTTATTTGGGGGGGGGGTTACCGGGAATCAAACTCCTGACCTCAGGCCTGCCAGGCAGGCGCTTACGCTGCTAAGCTATATCCCTGGCCCAAGGGGAAGGTGTTAAATTAAAAAATGAGGAGAATTATTTCTGATATGTTTGGACCCTAAGTCTTGCCCACAACCATAAGAGCAGTGGCAGCAGTCCAAGGTTAAAGAAATAGCTGCTGGGTAGATGTCCTTGTAAAAATATTTTTTTAATAAGATCATGGTGGTCCCTGTGGCTTGCAGTTCTGGCAATCTTTTGTGACAGTATCAGGCAATCTTGAGTAAGAGCCCTTCTTTCATAATCTCTTGGATTTATTTTTGTTAGGGTAGACACAAGAGACTCTTGATTTTGACAACTTTATTTCTTTCACAACATTCACAGAAATGGTAAAATAGAATCCTTCATTGTAACTGAAAAGTGTTTGATAATTCCCATTTACTATATTAGGAAATAACCTGCAAGTCTGCTACACTTGGATAGTTATCTATCCAATTTTAATTCTAACAAAAATTTATCTTTTTGCCTGATGCTTGATTAATAATACATTTCTAAGAATGAGTTCTTTTTTTCTTCCAAATCAGTATAAGCACAGATAAGCATAATAATCTTTCCAACAAAAAAAATTTCACCTTGACCTAGAAGGAGGAAGATACGTCTTAGAGGTATTTTGTATTGTCTTATTAGACACACCGCTTATCAAAGATTGCTAGTCAGGATTTTAGGCTGAAACCCTCATTTCCTGGGAGAAAATTGAGAGTGAAGAAGCCTCAAACATAAATTATGCAACACAACTTTGAAGGCTGTGGTAGAGTGTACTATTATTGGTCATATGAATTGCTTTGGCCAGTGGTTTGCAAGTTCATGTGGCCTATGCTACATCAGAGTAGAAACTGAGTGCAGTATTCAGGTCAGTCTCTTCCTCTTGTGCTGCCTGCCGTGAGAAATGTGTGCTCCAGATAAAATCTCAGCTAAGGAAATATATGGAGCAGATCTAAAACTGAGAGCAGCACTGGAGTAGCTGATTACCACCATGATACAAAATGAAAGCCAAATAAAAATGAAACAAAATTTTTGTTATAAATCACAGAAAATTTTGATACTGCTTTTTATATACCAGTCTCGCAAATTACCTAAAGTGAATTTGAGCCAACATTTTAGTGGTTCAAAGACTGATTACAATTAAACCATTTAAATGTTTTCAATAAAAAAATAGGCATCTACAAACAAGTCAACCAGATAGTTGCTAAACATCTTACCTAAAATTTGTAAGAAGTAGTCTATTTGCATACAAAATATTTTCATACTCACTTTAAATATTTGTTTAGTACTATCTGTCATAAAGAAATACCTTTTATGAAAAGTGTGGATATAAATTGTAAAGAAGAATACATCTTTTGTTCTGACAGTATCATGGGTGAGGTACCTTTATCACAATGAAAACAAAAATCCTGGAAAAATACTTTTTAAAAATCTTCATAAATAAATTAACTGAAAATAAGGTAAGAAATTGTAAAGTCTGAAAACTAAAGGATTTCATCTAGCTATCCCCTTCCTTTTTTGATATCTCCCCAAAAGAGTTAAAGACATCATATTACAGTAATACATGTGTGTCTGTGTTGATATCAGCACAATTCATAATTTTGGAAATGGCCTGTATGTCCATCAACAGATGAATGGATAAAGAAAATGTGGTATTTACCCAAAATGAAGTACTACTCTGTCATAAAGAAAAGTTTATTTGTAGAAAAATGGATGAAACTTGAGACAACAACGTTGTGAAACAAATCAGATGCACAAGTTCAAGTATAGCATGGTTTCTATTATATTAGAAAACCTGATTATAGATAAAGAGCAAAATAAAAGTTAGGGAGTTAGATCTTTTCCAAATGGGGAGGAAATCAAGAGCTGGAGGGACAGGGACAGGAGAATGAAAAAAGAATTAAGATGTGTTATGTATACGTACCAACTCCACAAAGGAAATGTAAGCACTATGCATTGCAAATATGAACTCAAGAATAAAAACTAAGTGAAGGCAAGAATATAGGCAGCAGAGCCCATAACTACCCTTTATCCCAGTGGCATTTGCTAAACCCAGTTGATAAGAGCTTTCATTTTAGTTTTCATGGCCTTGTAAGAAATAGCCAGGGATATAGCTCAGTGGCACAAGCACCTGCCCAGCAAGCACAAGGTCATGAGTTTGATTCCCGGTACCAAAAAAAGACAGAAAGAGACATAAACCTATGCCAGATGTGGTGGTGCATGCCTGTAATCCCAGCATTCAGGAGGCTGAGCCAGAAGGATCTCTGTGAGTTCAAGGCAAGGCAAGCCTAGGCTACATAGTGAATTCAAGGCCAGTCTGAAATACTTAGTGAGACCCTGTCTTAAAAAAAAGACACACACACACACACACACACACACACACACACACCAAACTAGAACTATAATGATTGTTCATTCGGTGTTAAAAGATATACTAGAAATACACTTAGTAACTTTTATGGCTTGTGTTTAGATGCCACCACCAAAGCCTCATGTGGTCGTAAGTGGGGCTTTTTCAGAGGTGGCTAGATCTAGGATGTGTGATACAATACAAGAGACAGAAAGAGACTTACAGTCTCCCTTGCTTGCTCAATTGTGCTGTCTTCTGATGGCAATGAACTGTTTCTCCCGTGACGCCTCTCCACTATATGCTACTCTGCCTTGGAGCCAGCCAATTATGCTTTGAAACCTCTACAAACTGTAAGCTAAATAAACCTTTCCACCTTTAACTTTCAGTGTTGAGTATTTCATCTCAGCAACAAGAAAAGTAACTGAGGCAGAATTTGGTACCAGAGAAGTGGAGTGGTTGCTTACATTACCTGACTATGTGGTTCAGGAGCCTTTGGAACTGGCTTATGGAAGGGGGAAGCATTAGGGAAGGTTCAGAGATGCCAGCCTAAAAAGTAGAGCTGGAATGTGTTGTTAGGCTGTACTTGGGAGATTCTGGTCAGAGCTCAGAAAACCAAAAGGCTGATAGAAATGCTGCCAGTAAAGATCAGGCTCTGGAGGTTTCCTCTGGGAAGAACTGCATTAGCTGTTGAACTCTAGACAATGTGTGTTATACCTTGGCAAAACGTTTGTCTGCATTTTGCTCATATCCAGAGACTTTGCCTGAGACTGAGATTGAGGGTGATGGACTAATCTAGCAGAAGAAATTTCAAGGCAGTATAATATTGAGGCAGTGGCACTGTCAGGGGCTTTTAGCCAGATTTATGTTGAGAATCAAGAGCAAAGAGCCTAGCAGAATGATTTAAAATGCTTCAAGTTTGACCAGAGAGGGAGCTCTAGTAGAGCTCTGGACTTCAAAGATAGAACAGAGGAAATCTTTATTGTTGAGAAGGAACAGAACAGGATAATAGAAAAGATGCCCTGAAGTATCATAGGAAGCAGCAAGACTCCACCTTTGCAGCCTCAAAATTGCAAAGGTGAAAGGCTTTGCTTTCAGAAGAGAACACCAGAGCATCATGTTCCAGAATGGCAGCATCCTAGATTTGCTCCTTGAGATTGGGTTCAGAGTGCTCAGTGATCCAGGCACTGTACCCCTCCAGCCAAGAGAGAAGGAAGCCTGGCTACTGCTTCAGCTTATGGCAGACTTCAGCATCATCCATGTGGTGCTGGTTCTTCTGGTGAATGCAGAGTGGAAGAGCTGTGGGTGGGATCAGGAAGGCTTCCACTCAGATTTCAGAAGAAAACCTGAGAGGCTCAGCAGCATGCCCAGGAGAGGGAAGTGTGTGAAACTATAAAGTGGAATGTGCTACCCCAGAAATGTGGAGAAACCAGGAATGTGGATCATCTGCGGAAAACTGCCGAGAAGGAGCAGAGCTGCCCAAAGAGAAGCTATGGGAGCTACAAGCACCAGAAGTGCCATGGCGGTGGAACCACCCAAGCCCTTTAGCACTCACAACTTGCCACAGATGGCCAGGGATGCTGGGAGTGGAACTGTGGACTTAATGTTTGCCCGGTGGATTTTGGTCTTGCCTTATTCCCATTCCTTCCTACACCCCCCCCCCGTTTGTAACTTTTGTAATAGAAATGTCTATCTTGTACCACTGAATGTTGGAAGTGTTTAACTTTCTTTTCATATGTATAGGGGGTTGCAGCTAAGTTTGCCTTAAATCTCAAAGGAGAGTTTGGACTTGGACTTTTCAGCAATGTTGAAACTCTTAGGACTTTGGCAACTCTTGGAGATGGACTAAATGCTTTTTTTAGTTAAAGGGATATGCATGAGTCTTTGAGGGGCCAGAGGCAGAATGTTATGACTTGTGTTTACATATCTCCCCAAAACCTCATGTGGTCATAATGGGGGCTTTTTCAGAGGTAGCAGAGTCTAGAGTATGCTGGAATCAATTCGTGGAACAATGCTAGGCTCAAGGGCACTAGGATTAAAAGTGCGAATGCCGCCCTCCCTAAGTGGTCTAGGTAAGAATAAACGGGGAAGAAAAATGCTGGTAAGGTCCCTTGTTACTTTTTCTGTCTTCTGCGTGCAATAAACTGTTTCTCCTCTGTGATGCCTCTCTGTGATGTGCCAATTTGCCTTGGAACCAGCCAGTTACGGACTAAAACCTTTACAAACTGTGAGCTAAGTAAATCTTTCCCCCTTTAGCTTTGGGTGTCAGGTACTGTCTCAGCAACAAAGAAAATAACTAAGTACATACCATTCCCCCAAAGATTACAAAAAGAAGATTAACTTTCCAAACCTTGCTACCTAGCAAACAGAAAAAAAGCAAAATCACAGGAGATTTTGGAACAACAATCCAAAGGAAAAAAGGTACCTTCCTGTCAGGTGTGATAGTACATACATGTAATCCTAGCACTTGGGAGGCTGAGGAAGGAGGATCACCATGAGTTCAAGGATAGCCGGGGCTACATGAATGAGTTCAAGGACAGCCTGCACTACATAGCAAGACCGTATCTCAAAAAAAAAAGTACCTTCTTACTACAGAATGATAACTTGAATTCTAATACGTAGCTAATCCCCAAAACCACAAACCAATATTTTATATTTTTATTTTACTGGTATATTTTAGATATACATACTAATAACACTCATTATAGGAAATTTGTACCTGTACATAATATATCTTCTTTTATCCCCCAGTCCCCTACATTCCCTTGACCTCTTTCCTTATTTACAAAGCTTTGTTTCCATTTTTCCTTCTATTCTTGTCTCTTCCTTCCTTTCCCTTTCCTCCCTCTCATTACCCTTTTTAATTTGAACATTTTCTTCCTATTTTCCAATATCTATTACACATTCTGGTCCTTATTTACATTTTTGCTTTCTCACACCAAGAAAACAATGCAGTATTTAAAAATATGTCCCCAATTTATTTTACTTTTTTGAGTATGGTCTCAAGGTTTATCAGTTTACCTAGAAATGTCTCAAGCTTATCCTTCTTTATGGCTGAGTAGTACCCCACTGTATAAAAAACTGCATCTTCTTTATTCATCCATTGGTTAATGGGCATTGAGGCTATTTCCCAGATTTAGCTATTACAAAATGTGCCGCTATAAACATGAGTGTGCATATATTGCTGTGATATGATCCTTTTAATTCTTTCAGGAAGATACCAAGAGGGGGAGAGTATCTGGGTCAAACAGAACCTCTAATTATAGTTTTACGAGGACTCTCCACACTGATTTCCATAGTGGTTGCACCAGTCTACCCTCCCACCAACAGTGAAGAAGGGATTTTTTTTTCTACAGCACCACCAGCATTTGTTATTGGTTGATTTCTTGATAACAGTCATTCTTTCTGAAGTGAAATAGAATCTCAGCAATGTTTTAATTTGCATCTCTTGGATGACCAGTGATGTTGAACATTTTTTCATGTATTTGCTGTTTCTACTTCTTCATATGACAAATGTCTGTTCATTTTAGATGCCTGTTTTTTGATTGCTGTTAAATTTGGGAGGTCTGACTTTTTTTTTAGTTCTTTATATATTCTGAATAATAGTCCTTTGAGGAAGAGCTGGCAAACATTTTTCCCCATGTTACGAGTTGTCTCTTCACTCTGTTGGTGGTTTCTCTTGCTGTTCAAAAGCTTTTTAATAAGATGAGATCCCACTTGTTGATTCTCTGTGGTATTTCCTGTGTGATTGGGTTTTGTTCATGGAGTCTTTGCCTACACCAATGTCTTCATGAGTTCTACTTATTCTATCTTCCACCAGATTTAGTGTTTCTATTTTAATATTAAGATCTTTGATCCCTTTTGATATTAGTTTAGTGCAGGGTGAAAGATATGGGTCTAGTTTTAATTTTCAGCACATAGAAAGCTACTTTTTCTAGCACCATTTATTAAAGAGGCTGTCTTTCTTCCAGTGAAAGTGTTTGGTTTCATCCTCAGAGATAAAGTGGCTGAGTGTGTTTGGAGTTGTTCCTATATCTTCTAAATGATTCCATTGATCCTGAAGTCTGTTTTTTGTTTGCTGGTTTTGCGGAGAGGTTTGCCAGTAGTATGCTGTTTTTATCACCATAGCTTTCTAGTATAATTTCAAGTCAGGGATAGTGATGCCCCATGCCTTGCCTTGTTGCCCACAATTGCTTTTGCTATTCTAGTTCTCTTCTGGTTCCAAATGAATTTTAGGATTGTTTTGTCTAATTCTATGAACTATGCTGTTAAAATTTTGATTGAAATTGCATTAAATCTGTATAAGAATTTTGGAAGTATGGCCATTTTCATTATGTTGGTTCTTCCTACTCAAGAACAGGGGGTGTCTTTCCATTTTTTGGTGTCCTCTTTGATCTCCTTTTTCAGAGTACTGTGGTTTTCAGTGTAGAGGTCATTTACTTCCATCATTAGATTGATTCCTAGGTATTTCATTTTTCTGTATGCTATTGTGAAAGGTGTTATTTCCCTGATCTCTTTTTCAGTGAGTTTATTTTCCGTGTACAGGAATGCTATTGATTTTTGAGTGCTGACTTTATATCTACCCACACTACTCAATTTGGTTATTAAATCTAGAAGTCTTTTGGTGAAATTTTTGGGGTCTTCTATGTAGAATGTCATATCAACTGTTTTTCCTACATCTATTGAGATGATTGTATGGTTTTTGTCCTTGGCTATGATAATATGGTGTATTACACGTATTAATTTGCATATGTTGAATCATCCCTACATTCCTGAGATGAATCCTGCTTGGTCATAGTATATAATCTTCTTGATGATTTGCTGCATTCTGTTTGCCAGTATCTTATTAAGGATTTTTGTGTCTATGTTCATTATGGAGATTGGCCTGAAGTTCTGTTTTTTGGTTGGAGCCTTCTCTGGTTTTGGTATCAGGGTAATGCTTGCCTTCAGAAAAATTTGGGAATATTGCTTCCCTTACAGTTTCATTAAGGAGGTTGAGAAGTAGTGACATTAGTTCTTCTCTAAATTTCTTGTAGAATTCAGCAGTGAATCCATCAAGGTCTGGGATTTTCTTTGTTGGTAATTTTTAATTGCATCTTCAATTTCATTGACTGATATTAGTTTATTTATAAATTTTATATCTTCTTGACTCACCTTTGGTAATTCATTTGTATCCTGGAATCTGTCCATTTCTTCTGTTTGATCTTCTGTATTTCTGCGGAACCTATTGTGATTACCCCCTTTTCATTTCTAATTGCATGGACTTGAGTCTTTTCTCATTATGATGAGGTCAGCTAAGGTGTGTCAATTTCATTTAATCTTTCAAAGAACCAACCCTTTGATTCATTGATTCTTTACATTGTTTTCTTCATCTCCATTACATTAATTTCTGCTTTGATCTTTATAATTTCCTTCCTCATATGAGCTTTGGGCTTGACTTGTTCTTCTTTTCTAGAAGTTTGAGGTTCAACATTAGGTTCTTCGCTTGAGCTTGTTCTGTTTTTCTGATAAGAGAATTCATGGCTATAAATGTCCCTCATACAATTGCCTTCATTGCGTCCCGTAAGTTTGTGTATGTTATATTGGCTTTATCATTTAATTATAGAAACTGTCTAATTTCTTCTTTAATTTTATCTGTGACCCATTGCTTTTTCAAGAGGGTGTTATTTAATATCCACATGTTTATAAAGTTTTTGTGGTTTCTCTTGCTATTGATTTCCAGTTTCATTTTACTCCGGTCTGATATGCATGGGATAATTCTTTTGTGTTTACTTAAACATGTTCTGTGAACTAGTATGTGGTCTCTTTTCGAGAATGTCCCATGGGTAGCTAAGAAGAATGTGTATTCTAATGTTGTGGGATGGAACACTCTGTAGACATCTACTAAGGCCATTTCTTCAGGTGTTGGGTTCATTTCTGATATTTCTTTTTTAATTTTTTTTCTGTAGTGGGATATTGAGGTCCCACATTACAATTGTATTAGTGTTAATATGAATTTTTATGTCCATTAATATTTATTTTATATAGTTGGTTGCACTGGCATTTGGTGCATATATATTTGTGATTGTTATGTCTTCCTCTTGTAGATGATGTAGTGACCTTTTTTTGTCTCTCTTAATCAGTCTTAGCTTGAAATCCACTTTGTCCACAAATAGAATTGCCTTCTTCCAGGTACCTGTCACATGGAATATTGTGTTCCATCCTGTGACTTTCAGTCACCAGCCACTACAGTCTGCTGCTTTGTTCCACTGGTATGGTTCTCTGTGGAGGCCTCTGGGGTCTGCAGTAGTCACTGTATGTCTGCAGGTTTGAACTGCCCCTCCCATGCAGTGAGTCAGGGCTCAGATAAAAAGCACCAGTTGCCACCTCCTCCTTCTGGGGGGAGCCCTTTCTCTTCCCTCCCTCCGTGGGCTTCAGTTCTCGCTTCAGATCCTTGCTGGGTCCTATGGACCCACTTCTCTCCTTCTCTTCCTTACACTGCTATATTCCAGCATCTGGACACCAAATCTCAGAGAGGCTCTTTCCATGCTACTCACCACTCCTCCATCTTCCCCAAAGTATCTAGCTGATAATTTAAATAAGGACAGATTTCTCTCATATACCTGGTCAAAGCAAATACCAATTCCCTCTGGTGAAACCCATCTTCATTTTAAGCCTTAAAGAAAGACTATAAAAAAAAATTCTAAGGAAAGTGACCAGCTCAAAT
The DNA here is from genome assembly GCA_004027595.1 of Dinomys branickii. NCBI lineage: Eukaryota > Metazoa > Chordata > Mammalia > Rodentia > Dinomyidae > Dinomys > Dinomys branickii. The sequence goes on along the minus strand of PVLD010013729.1, from coordinate 35,864 downwards.
TTTAAAAATTATCAAGCACAAGAGAAAATAGGACATCATTAATAAGAAATAATACTAATACAACAGGAAAGAGACTGTGAAGGATGTCAGATTTTGTTCTTGTGTTTATCAGGTATAGACTATAAACTAATATGAATAAAAGACAAGTTTACCAATCTGTGTAGAAAATAAGAAACTATAAAGAATAAGGATACCTAGAATTTAAAGAATTAGAAACTATAGCATTAAAAAAAAATCACTGGATAAATCTGATAATTTATTTAACACAACAGAAGTACCATATAGGAATATGCAAGGCAAAGATGAGATAAACTCAAATGCAACAGAAAATTAGAATTTAAAAATCATTTATTGGTTAAAAAAATAATATATATATATATATATATATTTATTGGTTAAAAAAATAATATATATATGTGTGTATGTATATGTGTGTGTGATTATATATATATATAATTATACACACACACACACACACACACACACATATATATATAATACTAAGAGGCATGTGAAAATGTGAGATTTAAAGTAATTCTAATTATAGCTTCAGAAGAGAAGGAAAGAGCCACTAGGACAGAGGCAGTATTTGATAAGATGGTGGTTTGGGAACTTACCAGATCTGATGAAAGACTCTAGTCACAAACACAAGAAGATTTCCCAATTCTAAGCAAGTTAAACATTAATAAATACACATTTAGATCATCATAGTGAAACTTCAGAATACCAGAAACAACAGCAAAACCTTTAAAACAGCAGAGGAAAAAGTACAGGTTATCCTCACAGTGTCAGGTAAATGGGTTTTCATCACTAGCTGTAAAAGCCAGACTATGGAACAAGGTCTTCATTCGACTGGCTGAAAGAAAATGACAGTCAGCCTAAAGTTCTATACCTTATGAAAAAAACCTATCAAAAATGAAGCCAAAGTAGAGGTATTTTTTAAGTCAGCAAAAGCAGTTTGTAACAAGTAGATTTACATTAAAAGGAAGTCTAAAGAAAGATGCTAAATGAAAGATCTGAGTATTGAGAATAAAGAGCATTGCAAGTGGTAAATATTTGCAGAAATTAAAACTTTTTACTACATAGAACAATAACTGTTGTTATTTTAATACTATTTTTTATAAAAAAACAATATGAAAAGGAGATAGAAGAGAATATCAGAAAATGGAAATATATCCCTTGCTTGTGGATGGGAAGAACCAATAGTGAAAATGGCCAGATTTGTTATACAGATTTAATGCAGTCCCAACCAAAATACCATTAGCATACCTCACAGAACTAGCAAAAACATTCCTAAAATTCATCTGGAACCAGGAGACACCTAGAATAGCAAAGACAATCCTGGGCAACAAAGGCAAGGCAGGAAGCATCAAAATCCCTGACTTGAAATTACGCTACAAAGCTACTGTAATAAAATCAACATGGTACTGGCAAAAAATACCCAAGGACCAGTGGAACAGATTAGAAGATGCAGACAGAACTACAAACACACTCAGCCACCTTATCTTTGACAAAAGGGCCAAACATGTTCTCTAGAAAAAAAGATAACCTCTTTAATAAATGGTGCTCAAAAACTGGCTCTCTATACGCCAAAGATCAAAACTAGACTCATGTCTATCACTATGCACTAAAGTCAGAATGAATCAAAGATCTAAATATTAAAACACAAACACTAAATCTACTGGGAGAGCATCTAGGTAGAAATCTTGAAGACATAGGTGTAGGTAGAGTTCATGAACAAAACCCAGACTGCACAGGAAATACTTTAAAGAATCAACAACTGGGATCTCATTAAAAAAAACTTTTGCACAGTGAAACAAATCACCAACAGTAAAAAGACAACCCAGAGTGGAAAAAAATTTTAACCAGCTGTCCCTCAGACAAAAGACTGTCTGGAGCATATAAAGAATTGAAAACAAAAAATCAGACCCCAAATCCAAAGACTCAATTCAACAATGGACATCTGAAACGAATAAGTACTTCTCAGATAAAGAAATACAAATAGCAAATAAATCTATGAAAAAATGTTCAACATCATTGGTCATTCAAGGGAGGCAAGTTAAAACAACACTGAGATTCCATCTCACTCCAGAAAAAATGGCTGTTATCAAGAAATCAACCACTAACAAATGCTACAGGGGCTGTGGGAAAAAGGGAACCCTTCTCCACTGTTGATGGAAATGTAGACTGGTGCAACCACTATGGAAAATCAGTGATATATATGCACCCATGTTTATAGCAGCACAATTTGTAATAACTAAATCTTAGAAACCACCCAAATGCCCATCAACCAAGGAATTCATAAGAAAGATGTGGTCTTTTTATATAATGGCATACTGCTCAGTCATAAAGAAGGGTAAACTTGAGACTTTTATAAGTAAATGAATGCAACTTGAGACCATACTCATAAGTGAAATAAATCAGGCCCACATGTGTAAACATCATACTGTCCCCCTTGTGTGTGAAACTGAAGTTCTAAAATGTACAATAGATACTGTGAACAAAGGAATAAAAGGAACTAAGATGGGTGAAAAGGGGAAAAATGCAAGTCAGTTATACTATTAGTGTCTCTTAGTTCATTAAAAAGAAGGGTTTGTGCTAATAGCCATTGGAGTACAAATTTGTATGCCCATATCTTGTACCCTGAACAACTACTTTAAATATAACATGTAATGTATTAACTATTGCTATTCTATTATTTTGTTTTATCTTTTTTCCCATTAAAAAAATCATATGACTAACATCAAAATAGGCCTAACCAAATTCTCATTTTATACCTCCTGTTAAACAGACCTCATCAGACTAAATATTTTACCCATTTGTACTGTTATCTCCATCCAGTAAATATTTTTAAAAGCAAAAAACCCAAGCATGGTGGTGCACACCTGTAATCCTAGCACTTGGGAGGCAGAGGCAGGAGGATCACCATGAGTTTGAGACTAGCCTGGACTACATAGTGAGCTCAAGGCCAGCCTAAATTACACAGCAAAACCCTGTCTCAAGTCAGTCAATGAATGAATGAGTGAATACAAAAAACACTATATTTCCATTTATGTTTTCTTCTTTTCTTCCTTTCTCATCCATATAGGCAAAATTACGTCAATATTTATTGGTGTTTTGTTTTAAAACAATTGAACAAGTACAACCTTTTAAGTGTTTTTCTTCATGATATTCTTATTTCAAATTTCCATGTGTGCCAATGAAAATGATTTATTATGTAATCAGAAGATAGCATATACTTAGGAGATCATGAAAAACCAGAATTATATACTACTTTCACATAACTGCGAAGCGCTAATGAGTCCCACATAGAAGTCTAAAACTTAGAGTTCATCATAACAAATTACATAATTATGTATTCACAGGTAAAGGAAAATTAAGTCTTATTGAAAAGCTCTGCCTACTCTTTCCACCCACATTGCCTATTCAAAATTAGGTGTGTGCTATGACTTTTAACAGCCTCTCTATAAATAGCTAGAAATTTATGCACGAGACATAAGGATTGGCTCCTGAGTTTAATTCAACTCAAAGGACATTCTAAATTCAAATTCTCAAAAGAACACACTTCTTTCAGTTAGCTCCCTAGACAATACATTCCCAATTAAAGATGCTTTCCATTTCAAAAGAGTGTATAAAAGCATTTTTCACATGTATTTAAACCTGAGAGCCATCAGATCCCTTAGACTTCCAAAACTGTAACTATAATGCAAATAAATTGTACTTTATTTTAATGAAAGCTTTGAGATTATTTCATATTTACTTTTAAAATATTGATAGTCAAATCTAGCATTTCACTACAAAAGTCCCCTTATATCTTTTTATACGTATATAAAATGTACATGTTACTAGTATTCCAATTAGCTATTACTTGTTAGTTATTAGCATTATTCCAGTTAGCTTTGTCCAACCTGTATTTATACATATCTCTGAATTTCTATCACAGTAATTCAATTTGCATTACCCAGGTTGTATACTACTTTTTTCAATTTAATAAGATCAGTTTTTTACTAGTGCTAGGCTCATCCTACTTACAAAAAAAGTATCAATCATCTGTATATTATCTACCTGGGTCCTGAAATAAATGCATAGCTAGCAAAAAGCCTTGCCCTATGAACTAAGAGTGCTTCACAACTGTCGCTTCTGTTGTTCTGTTTCAGGAGTGAAGATGCCATGCCTGGCTTATGATGTGGTCAAGTAGTAGTAATTTACCACCATTCCTAATGCCAAGAGCTACTTAGATGCCTTCTGCTAGATCTTTTCGGTATTTAGTATCTCTATTCCTCCTGAAGCTGGTGCCGAGAGCTGACCAGACAGAAAAAGAAAGTACGTGCCCTGCATTTCAGTGAAGTCTGCCCACTGTGTTTCTGTAGGGTTCATCTCTGTGTTCTAGGCTCCGTTGATATTCTTTAGTGCTTTTTAGTTAATTCCTGTGAGAGTCATATTTTTGTTTGGTGTTCTTACTTGCTCAGCTAAAACCACGCTCAACCCCATTGCCCCAGGCATTCATTTCCTTCAGGCCTTACTCACTGTAAAAATCCTCCTGGAAACAGACAGGCTGGTAGCACCTCTATTTAAAACTTCATCTGTGAATGTCAGCTCCTTGCCAAAGCTCCCCACAGACTCCACCCCAGCTGATCTCACACTGTTGCTTATTTCCCACTAAATTTTCTTTGCAGTTAGTCAAAAGTCTCTTACCAGACATCACCACCACCACCACCCCTTTTTCTTTAAAGTACTAAAAAACACCATGGGACTGTAATTGTCTTTCCAAACTAAGAGCAATGAAAATTCTGAGGAAAAATTAACCTTTATTCAACAAAGGCTGGGAGAGAAAAAACACTATTACATCAGCCCTGTCAACTAAATGAAATGTATGGACCTTTTTAACATTTGGTTCAAACAAACCACTTATAAAAAGACACTAAAGTAATCAGAAAAAATTTAATAATGACTGGATATTAGGTTATATTAAGAAATTATTCATTGTTTCAGGTGTGATAATGATTTTTTAAAATGTCCTATTTCTTAGAAACACTGGGCCTTTGCTTTGAAAAAAAAGAAAAGAACATCATTTTTTATCTAGATCAGGCTAATGGGAATCTACACTATAATACATTTTATTTTCTATCTGAAACAAAATATAGTAATAATTTTATTCTTAACATATCCATTATTTTTAATAAACAATTCAAATGAAAAGCAACACATACTGCTTACCTTGTCTTTGCTCCAAACCTCTATGAAACCACTATGAAAAGACCTAACATCATGACTTGTGGTAAATAAACCTGAATGAACATGCTAACATGCTCAGGTGTATATAAAGAAATCTCCAAATATAGATTACTCTAGAGATGCTAAGAAGCGATATACTGATCTTATCATTCACATGATTCAGCTACAGATGAATCTGAATAGAGTCTAATATACAACTGTCAAATTCATAAAAAGTAGAAAAAAAATTCAAGTAAAAGTTCCGGCTTCTCCTTGAACAAGAATAACTTGTTTTAAAAAATCTAAACTATCCTGTTAATGTTTTATTTCTTCAGTGCTAACTTTTAACAAAAACTAAGTACTTTCATTTCATTTATAGATGTTCCTGTGGAGTTAATGTGATATCTGTGACTGTTATGAGTTGGTAATACTATTTATTGGTACTGAAGAAAATCTGAAAAATGACTTTCACCAATATTACAGAGTTCATTAAAATCAGTTTGATTTACTGAAGTAATACACTGTAGAATGGCTAAGCTCCAACACAAAAAGTAGATCTCAGGTTTCATCCTGGCCCTGTCATTTACTAGTTTGCCTTCACCTAGGCTTATTCAATATCTGTAAGATGGAGTTTTAAAAAAATACCTGTTCCATTGTATTACAAGAATTTAAAAACTCAAGAAATATGAACTGTTATGATTGATTACTACCTTTTGGGGATGTTATATTTGACACAATATTACTATTTTACTGCACTCAAGCAAAATAAAATTACGTACAGACTAAATACTCCGCCAAACTTTTGGTGACACCAAGGCTTTTGTAGCACCCGCCTGGTTCTGAGAATTATAGAGGATACCTAAACAGGTGTAACCTCAGGCTATTGAAGCAGATTCATCTGATAATGTGTGCAATACATAACATGCCCATATCAGAATCGCACATGAGATAGAAAAGTGAAAGTTACTTTCTCAGCATCCGGAAGATAGATTCAATTTCAAAGTTAGGTTTTCCATTTAAGTAAGTCTCCAGTAGAACTCCTGTCACAGTATGTGGTGTTAACACCCTGATCCCCTCTTGCCAAGCTTCTTTCCTTCCTGCCTGCCTCCCTTCCTATCTCTGTTCCTCCCTCCCTCCCCCCCCTTTTCCCCTCTCCCTCTCCTGTCTTAAGTTTTTGAGACAGGATCTTGTTACATAGTTCAGGCCAAGCTTGAACTCATTGTGTATCCCGGGCTGGCCTCAAACTTGCAGCAATCCTCCTCCCTCACCCTTTCCAGTGCTTCAGCACCCTTTGCAAGCGTGCACCACCACACTTGGCAGATTTATTTCTTAGTATTAGCAAACCACAGGTAAAATAAAACTAACCTGTAAGAACAACACAATAATCTATATTTTTCCTTATTAATTGTTGTATTTTACCTTCTTATCTATGACTTTTGATATAAAAATAACTACTTGAAACTTTCCTTTGACACATACGAAACAGATGTAAGGACTTGGTGATTTCAAGTTAAACATTTAGGGGTAGAATACTAATAGATAATACAGTATATTTTTATATACATCTTTTATACTGTTTACCATAAAACTTGGATGTTAGGCTCACAATGATGTGGCAGTCTTATCCATTCTAAACTATGACTAGGAAATAGTTTGTAGGGCATGATTTATATTTTATGCAGATATTCAATTGTCATCCAAACATCATTTTTGAACCCTTTCATGAGTTAATAATTTCAATAAGAATTGCAAAATAATTCTAAATCCCTCATTCTTTCTGTAGTCTGACTTGTTTCAGTAAAGCAGAGCCTCACTCACCACAAGTATTTGATGGCCCTGAAATATGACTCCTACCTAAAGGAAAAAGGCAAAGTAACCCTTCACTTTTAGTTACTGACTTTCAAGATAACTTAGAGGCTAATGGAAAAATTTTAATTTGGGTTTTAGATGAAAATTTATTCATATAAAGAGATTGTTAATTGAAAAAAGGTTGTTGTAAAACTGTAAAGAGTATGATATCATTTTGGTAAACAACACACACACAGGCATGCATGCACACTCATACACAGAGCAAAGGAATTGGTACCAAAGTCTAGGTAGGAACTAAATGTGGCCTAGATAATGGTAGTAACATTGGAGCTACTATTTTTTTCAATCTGATTTGTTTTTAATTAAATATGATGGTCACATACAAATTCGTGCTCATGTTGTACCTTCCCCACTTTTAATCCTTCTAATAAACTGACAGGAAGCACCACTACCAATCACACATACAACAGTAGTTTCAGTCTTGTGTTTTTAAATAGCTGTTTAAATACTGTCCTGAATAATAACTCAGTCCTAAAGAATTCAAAAGTAAATTCTAACTTGCTCTTATATCCTGCTAACTTTTAAAAGGATCTGAATTTATAGATCAGCTCTAAAATGTGAGAAATGTTAAATATCCTTTATTTGGTGTTACATGTACACTACACTAAAATGCCTTTCCGTCAGTAAAAGGCAGCACTTTTTAGATTCAGGGAATTCTAATTAAATTGGCAGAGTCAAGACCAAAAACATAAACGTTGCTTTCTTGTCTTTAACCACTCCCTTTAACAGGCTCATAAACACAAACTGAAATGGGAGTCTTGCTTGGTTTTGAAACAAGGAGGGATTTGCCCGCATTTCAGCATATTCACAGAACCAGTTATATAAACCTAAATATAAAACCAACCTTCAGTAAGTCCTGAGGTGCCATTCTCAATCTTTGTGAAAAGCAAACATTACTAATCAAGTCCAACCATATATTTAGAAAAGGAAAACAGTGACAGTATTTACTGAACTGGAATTACTTTCAAAACTTGGGGGGAAAAGGATACCCGTTTAACTACAAGCCAGCTTTACTTAAATCAGGACTGTCCAACAAAAATATTCTGTCAGCCACTCATGGTCTGAATTCTGGTGTATGAGATCTATTAGATTACAGTACACATAAAATAGCCATGAGACATTACTGTTCCATAATAAAGGCAGTGACTATTACTCACTAGTAGCCTGAGGTAAACAATTAAGCCTGCCCTTTCTCCCTTCTTCTTGATGGCAGCGAAGATCATTTTTGCTCCAGGGATGTACTTCGTGGGATTCTCCAAACACTCCATCAATGTATCCTCTCCCCAGGGGATGCCTTTGCTCTTGTTGGCATCTGTGTGAGAGAATCCGACAGCCTGACCTGTCTTCTGCCCAAAGAGACCATGGAGGTTTGGCCTGGTTTTGTGCTTGGCTCTCTTCTCAACAGTGTAGCACTGGGCACACTTCTGTACAAAAATTTGGCTTTCTCAACCTCACCCATTTTTAAATCTGCTGCAGCTTCCACACAGGGTGATCACCGCTCTTTCCTTGTTACAAGGAAGGTTCCAGTTTAGAAGCCAGATGTCCCACTCTCTACGGAGCTACTTTTATAGGCTTCGATGTTCACTTGACGTTAAGGTTGAGGACAAAAGTGAAGATGAAGAATTGTCTTCAGGTTTTTAACTTCGGGTAATGGGAAGATTAGAGAACATGTTGCTTTCAGAGAAAATAATGAATTTTGAAAAGCAAAATATATACCAGATGTTACAATAGATTTCTTTTACATTTTCCAACAAATAAAAAATAAGTTACTTCTGTCTTCTCAAGAATGTATTTTTTTATTTTGGAACTGGGACTTGAACTCAGGACCTTGCACTTGCCAAGCAGGTACCGTGATGTTGTGCCATGCTCCTGGCCCCTCTCCTTTTTTAAATTCTTGAGTACTCCAAATACTTGAATATTTCTGGGCAAATATCTAAAATGTTATGATTAAGTTCTGATGGGAGAGGTGGAACAAAAGAGAAAGCCCAACTTTCTACTTGAGCAATGATGTGTATCACTCACTGAAATGAAAATATGATGACATAGAACACACTCTGCAATTCATATTTCTAGGTTTTATATCTTATTACTCAACTGTCTCTTTAGTTTTCTACTTGTGATCCTCTCAGGCTTTATATTCTAGATATGTTGTGATGTTATTGCCTATTGCACGTAGATAAGAAAAGGACTCAAGGATGGCAATAGGCTTTGGGCTTGAGCAGCATGGTAAGTGGTGGTACCACTGTTAAGATTGAGAGGAACAGGTTTTGTCAAGGAATGAATCAAGTGGTTTGTTTAGCATATGTTCCATTTGTGGTGTCCATGAGACATTGAAGAAGATAAGTCACGTAAGAAACTGCATACACAAGTCTGACTGTCTGAGCTAAAAAGTTAGGTGAGCCACTACTCCCATTTTCACCTTTTATGTTTCTGTGCTCTGCACAACTGCATGGGCTACCGTTCACTCTAACAGGCGCATTTCATCATATCCTGATCCTGTTTAACATGTCCGAAAAACTTTCTGTAAAAAATTCAAAATTCTTAGTACAATTTATAAATATATCCCCCACCCATATCTCATCTTTTTCCACGCCTCAGCCTTGATACTCTGCACCCTAACTTGCATGCCCTGTAATGTCTCGTGCTTTAATATGATTTGGTGCTATGATTTGTGCTCGCTTCTTGGCTTGGACTATCTGTTTCTTGCCTGTTCATTCCACTGATGTTTACTCATTCTTTAATTCAGATAGCACCTACCTTAAAATGCCTTACCGTAAGGAAATCTCCCAGGATAAAAGTCAGGTGTATTTGTCAGTTAAGGATCGTGTTTTGCTGCGTGACACAGAGACCCAGTGACAATGTCTTAACTACATAGGGGAGAAGCAGTTGTGTTAGTCCATTTTCTATTGCCGATAACACAGCAGTACAGACTGAGTTATAAAGGCTTTATTTTGAGTCATGGTTGTGGAAGTGCAAGGTCAAGAGGAACATCTGGTGATTACACTGGGAATGGCCTTTCTGCTGACGTAGTTGCAGAGTGGCACAGGATGCCAGATGGGGAGAGGAGGAAGTGTACACATGTGTAGGAATGGGTACGTGGGTGTACCTGGATATGTCTGATCTCATCTTATAAAGTCGCCAAGATTCAATAATAACCTTATCTAATCCTAATCATTTCCCAAAGGCTCCATTCTTGACACCACGGTGAATCCAAAGAAATTCAAAATCAATCACATTATAATGAAATGGATCACAGTCAAAAACTAAGAGCAAATTTTTAAAGCTAGAGAAAAGTGACTTTTCCTATATAAAGGAGCGTTCATGAGACTATAAACATATTTTCCTATAGAAACCTCACAGGCTAAAAGGGGATGTAGGAGAGTTAAAAGACTTTCTCAGACAAAGAAAAGTGGAGTTTATTACCACAAAACATGCCTTACAAAAAATGCTAAATGAAGTTATTCAGGTTGAAATGAAAGGTTACTAAACAGCCAAACCATACAAGAGAATATAAAATGCATTGGTAAATGTAAACATGTTCAAAAACACAAAATACTATGTCACTAATGGTGGTGGGTAAATTACTTTTATTCTGGTATAGAACTCAAAAGGCAGGCATATTAACATGACTTTAAAAATGTGAAAAGCCCCACAATACAAACAGATTTGACATCAATAACAAAATGTATGTGAACAAAGAAGTTAAAAGTATATATTTGCATTTGATAAGTTTTAGTTGTTATTAGCTTAAAATAGACTGTTAAAACTGTAAGATGCTTCATGTATGATGCAGGATAAACACATATAAGGACATAAAATATAGAAGTTACAGGAGAGAGAAAAGAATCAAAGTGTACCAGCAGGCATGCGCACACACACACACACACACACACACACACACACAGTCAACAAGACACAAGGAATACAAAAAAAGACTAAATAACGTTTACAAGATGCTCATTTACATATAAAGACACAATATGTTTTAATTGAAAAAATAAGAGAAGCATATTCCATGCAGTTGATAAACAAAAGAGACTAAGTAAGGTTGGCTATTATTCTGGACAAAAAGAGTCTGTTGGTTAAGAAAAAAATCACATGAGACAAAAAAGTACATTTTCTAATGGTGAAACAGTAAATTCACCAAGGCAGTATATGGAGAACGTTTAAGTTTTTAAAAGTGTATTATAGTAAAAGATATTACCATTAATTCTTCTTCAGATACTCCCTCCCCCCTTATAAGACACTTATCCCATCGGTCTTGCTACTTTCTTTTTTGTTTGTTCGATTTTGGTACTAGGAATCAAACTCAGGCGCTTGCCAGGCAGGCGCTTGTGCCACTGAGCTATATCCCCGGCCTCGCCACCTTCTGAAGCAGTTTAGAAGTCCTGTTCTATTATTGAAGAAGTTATTTGGATTGAAATGAAAGGTCACTAAAGAGCCAAAGAGCGTAAGAAAACATGAAACTCATTGGTTAATGTAAATATATCCAATACCACAAAATGCTACGTCACTGTGATTGTGGTGGGTAAGTATATTTTATTCTGGTATAAAAGGCAAAAGGCAGAAGTGTTAAAATAATTTTCACGATGTGAAAAGATAATACAAACAGATCCTGACAACAATAGCACAAAATATGTTACAAGGTCTGATCACACATGGTAGTGAATGTTCTTGCCAAGTGCCATGCAGTGACAAAGCAGGCTTAAAAACTCAGTGAATCCTCTTCCACCCTATCTGGCATCCAGATTCGGCACTATGTGACTTCTGGCTCTTCCCTAATGGCAAAGTGATGATGAGGGGTAAACGTTCTGAATCGGTTCAGGACAGTGAGGCAGCCATGGCAACACAACTAAAAATATTTATGAGAAAAGAATTCCAGAACTTCTTCAGAAAGGGGCAAGAATGACGGGATTAGTGTTTTTGAACCAAGCGGGAATATAGTATTTTGATGGCAATTTGCCTATTTACTGTAACAAATTTTAAAAATTTAAACATTGACCATATTTTTAATCACACCTTATAAAAGTAGTATCGGAGCACCTAAACACATAAAGCAAATATTGACTGAACTGAAGGAAGAAGTAGAAGATAATACAATAATAGTGGGAGATTTCAATAGCTCACTTTAAGGACAGAACATCTGGACAGAAAACTAGACAGAATGTCCAGACAGAAGACTAAGAGAAAAGCAGAGTTTAGACCAAATGGACTTTACAGTCATATGCAGAATATTCCATCCAACAGATCAAGCACATACCAAGTATCTTTCCCAGCTGAAATAGAAGAAAATAGAAATTAATAGCAGAAGGAGTCTGGAAAATTCATGAATATGTGGAAATTAGCATAGTCTTAAGGCTCGGTAGCACTTGGGAGGCTGAGGCAGGAGGATTGCCGCGAGTTCAAGGCTATAAAACTGCATAGTAAAACTCCTGTCTCAAACAAAACAAAGCCAAACAAATAAACATACTCTTGAACAACAGTTGGGTGAAAGGAAGTCAGAAAGGAAATAAGAAAATATTGTAGACAAATTAAAACAAAACATCAAAATTTAGAGAATGAGGCAAAAGTACTAAGAAGGAAAGTCATAGTTCATAGATGACCAGCTGCATTAAAAAAGAAGATCTGAAGCAACCTACATTTTCACCTCAAGGAGCTGAAAAAGAAGAAAAATCTAAGCCCAAAGTTAGGGGTTAGGTATTTAGCTCAGTAGCACAGCTCTGCCTCACAAGTGTGAGGTCACAAGTTCAATTCCCAGTACCAAAAAACAAAACAAAAGAAGTTAGTGGAAGGAAGGAAATAGTAAATATTAGAGCAGTAGTAATAAGTGGAATATAAAATTTTAAAAATTAAAAATCAGTGAACCTGAGTTTTTCTTCTGAAAAGATAACTAATATGGACAAGTTCTTAGAGGAGTAACTAAGAAAAATAAGTCTCAAAATCTTAGGGGTATCATCTTAATGTCTTTTTAAATTTTTATTTTACTAGTACATGCTTGTGGTGATATTTTCTTGCAGGGAGTCAGTACACAGATGCGACATGTCTTGATTATTTCTCACTCTCTCCCCCTTTCGTCCCTCCCTTCTCCACCCATCTTTTGGTCCCTCTCCTTTTACAAAAGATCTGGAATACTTCCTCAGCAAAGTTCTGGCGAACTGAGTCCAACAGCACATGAAAACGTCATGCACTGTGACCAAGCAGAGCTCATGCCTGGCATATGAAGACTTCAATACATGAAAATCGGGTAAGGGAATCTACCACATTAACAGAATAAGGAGCAGTCACAAGAGAATCTCAATAGGTGATAAAAAGTGTGTCTGACAACTTTAATGTGATAACAACCTTTAACACACTAGGAATTGAAGGAAATAACTTCAGCATAACATAACCACATATGAAAAGTCCATAGCTAACCTCATACTCAACAATTTAAGAAAATTGGAAGCTTTTTTTCTAAGATCAAGAAAAGGCAAGGATTCCTGTTTCTTTTCAACATAATAATTGAATGTTCCATGCAGAGTGACTTGTCAAGAAAATCAAATGAAGGCACGCAAGCTGGAAAGGAAGAAGTAAAATTGTCTCTAGGTGTAGGTGACATAATCTCATATACAGAAAATTCAAAGACACACTTTAAAAAAATATTAGAACTAATGAACAGATTCAGTAAAGTTGCCAGATCCAAAATCAGCATACAAGAATCAACTGCAATTCTATACACTAAAAACAAACTGTCTGAAGAAGAAATTAGGAAAACAATATTTGTATCAGCACAAAGAAGAATAATACCTAGTAATAACCTTACCAGAAAGATTTGTATTCTGCAAACTATAAAACAATAATGTAAGGAATTAAACAAGACTTGATATTGTTAAAATGTCAAGCCTAAAATGATCTACAGATTCAGTATAGTTCCTATCAAAATCTCAATGACACCATTTTTTTTTTTTTTTGGTCTTTTTGAGACAGGGTCTCGCTATGCAGTTCAGGCTTGGCCTTGAGCTCATTTTGTAGCCTAGGCTGGTCTTGAATTCGCAGCAATCCTCCTGCCTCAGCCTCCCGAGTGCTGGGATTACAGGGTGTGCCACCACGCCCGGCCAATGGCACCATTTTGCAGAAATAAAAAAAGATTCTAAGGTTCATATAGAACCATAAAAGACCATGATAATGAAGTCAATCTTGAGAAATAAAAAGGCTAGAGCCATCATATTTCCTGATTTTATAATGTATTATGATGTTATAATAATGAAACAGGTACTAGCATAAAGACAAGAAAATCAATAGAATAAGAAACTAGAGATAAATTCACACATCTACAGTCAACAGATCTTCAACAAGGGTGCCAAATAACACATGGAGAAAGAGTTTCTTCAACAAGTGGTGTTGGGAAAATTCATATCCATATACGTAAGAATAAATTTGGGCCTTTATCTGACATCACATACAAAAATAAACACAAAATAAAGATTTAAATATAAAGATTTAAAGATTAAGTATAATTCTAAAAACCTTAGAAGGAAACAGAAAGCTTTATGAAATTAAGCTTGAAAATAATTTCATGGATATGACACTACAGGAACAGGTAATAAAAACAAAAGAAATAAATACAGGTCCCTCAAAAATTAAAAATGGATATACTACAGGATCCAACAATCTCACTTGGAGATGTATCCCACCCCTCTCACATATAGGAGTTTGTCTAAGAGACTAAGAATCAAGACCTCAAAGAGATATTAGCGCTTCCATGTTCTCTGCAGCACTACTCAAGCAATAACCAAGATGTAGACATGAATTGTATTTTTATCCTTAGATAATGGATAAAGAAAATAGGTATCTAGTATACATGCAAAGGAATACTATTCAGCATTTAAAAAGAATTCTGTAGTGTGTGACAACATGGATGAACTTTAGGAGCATTTTGCTGAGTGAAGTAAGGCAGTCACAGAAAGACAAATTTTACATCTTCCACATGAGATATAAGTAATTTTTTCATTTAATCATCAATGCTTACTGTATGTGAGGTAGTATTCAAAAAAGTTTAAAGAATTGGACAATTTAAAACAAAGGGCAGCAAGGCATATAGCTCTGTGGCATAGCGCCTGCCTGGCAAGTGCAAGGTCATGAGTTCAATTCCTGGTACTAAATAAATAAAAATAATACAAAGGGCTGGGTGTGGTGCTGCATGCCCATATTCCTAGCACTCAGGAGGCTGAGGCAGGAGGATCTCTATGTGTTTGAGGCCAGCCTAAGCTACCTAGTGAGTTCAAGACCAGCTTTAAATTACCCAGTGAGACACTGTCTCAAAAAACAAGAAAAAACCCAAACAAGAAACCAAACAAAAACCAAGTTACCTGGTACTAATTTGTTTGATTTTTGAACAATGACCAAAGGCAGTGCAATATTTTATGTCCAAAGATGGTATGATCAATCAGGATTATAATAACATCTGAGTGCTTCAGCTTGTCAAATAAGCTGCTCTCATACAATGTGTGAACCCTGAAAGCAGCTCTGTGAGCTAATGTATGAGAAAAGAGTGGGTCTGTTACAGTTGTAAAAACAAGTCAGCTGAAAAGATCAATTTCTTATGATTAAAACGTTGACTCTGCATGCAGGGAGCTTCCAGGTAAATGTCTCCTGTGACATGGTCATGCAGGCTGCTTCAGCTCTGGGGTGCCCCCGTCTTTTCCAAAGTCCTTCTCTATTTTGTCACCATAGGGGAAGGAAGACTTGACAGTCTCCTATCTGCCTTTTATTGCTTCATGCTGAGCGTGACATGTCAGTTACACAATATTTCACTGCCCAAGCAAGTCACATGGCTTCACCCACTTGCAGGGTCATTGAGAAATACAGTCAATACACCATGGGGCTAGAGGGAAAAAAAGAACTGATACCGATTAACTGTAGCAAATTACCATGAATATTGTTAGTGTTCTCTGTATAGGTGAGATAATGGAGACTTACCAAAGTTAATACTTCATCCAAGGTTGCCTACAAGAGCTGTTAGGGAACCCTCAGCAGTCTGACTCTGGGGTTCTACCTCTACCTAACATCACCTCTCAGGACCACACTGGAAACCTGGCAAACTAGCCGTCACAAGGCATATTTCACTGAGTTCATATACATTCAGTTCAATCCCAGTCAGCAGACATTTGCTAAGCACATTCTTTTTCCATTATTGCACATCTACGGGAGGGCTGGACTACTTAACCGTATAGATCTCTTCCGATATTGATATAAGCAAAAAGGACAACTATAATGGCTAATGTTATATGTGAGCTTTGCTGGGCCATCATCCTCGCATATTTGGTTAATCAGTATTTTGAAGGTTTCTGGGAAGTGTTTTCTTGATGAGATTGACACTTAAAACAGTGGGTGGATTGTTATTAAATCAGATTAATCTCCATAATGTTTGCCACATCCAATAAGTTGAAGGCCAAAATATATAAAAGACTGACTTCCTCAGAGCAAAAAGGAATTCTGCCTGTATCTTGCTTTTGGACTCAAAATGAAACTCTTCCCAAAGTCTCCATAGTTACATGTATCAATTCTTGTTTTTAATTAAGTCCATTGGTACAATGTAGATACACACAATGATCATATTCATTGTAGGGAGATTGCATCTGTACAAGATGTATCTTGATTTCTCTTTTTTCCCATTCCCCTCTTCTCCCTTCAACCCCTCTTCCCCTCACTTATAAAACTTTTATTTCCACTTTGTCCTTCTTTTCTCATTTTTTCCCTTCCTTCCTTTCCTCCTCCCCCCCCAGTTCCCCTTTCCTTCTCAATAATTTTTCCCTATTTTACAATATCTATTATACATTTTTGTCCTTATTTACACTTTCAGTTTCTCACACCAGAGAGAGTGTGATATTTACATTTGTATCTGATTTATTTCACTTAAGGCTGTGTTTCAATTTTTTAAAATAGACATCTATCTCTGTCAGGATAATGCTTGCTTCCATGAGTGAATTTGGGATTATTCCTTCCCTTTCAATTTCATAAAGAGTTTGAGAAGTAGTGGTGTTAAGTCTTCTCTAAATTTCCTGTAGAATTTAGCAGTAAATTCATCGGGGCCTGGCTTTTTCTTTGTTAGTAGGTTTTTTGGGTTTTTTGTTTTTGTTTTTGGTTTTTTTGGTCTTTTCGAGACAGAGTCTCACTGTGCAGTTCAGGCTGGTCTTGAACTCACTTTGTAGCTCCGGCTGGCCTTGAACTCAAAACGATCCTTCTGCTTCGGCCTCCTAAGTGCTGGGGTCACAGGCGTGCTCCACCATGGCTCTGTTGGTAGGTTTTTAATTACATCTTCAATTTTACCGATTGATACTGGGTTTATGTACATCTATCCATATATATGTCTATATGTTTATACAACCTTCTGGTTGGTTTCTCTGGAGAACCCTAAATTTAAAAATTAGTTTCCATAAAAGAATGTTAAGAAATCCAGATGCTCTCTGATGTAAAACAGAATTGTGTCTAGACAAACCTACTAAAAGTTGAAAATACTTTTAATATATTTAATGTGCTGACCATTATTGCTTGGCCACACAGTACATGATAATGCACTGGTTGCTACCCTCAGTTTGAGACAGCCACTAACCACTGCAAAGGATTACATATGACGTATCACTAGCCAGGGAAAAAATTGAAATTCAGAAGTTGAACTATGGTTTTATTGAGTGAGTACAGTTTTTTCACATTGTAAACTTATAGAACCCCTAAGTCTCACCATTGTAAATCAAGTACCATCTGAACAGATTAAGACTAAGAGCTAAATTGGGCGTGGTGGTACATGCCTGTAGTCCCAGAATTGTGGGAGACTGATGCAGAAAAGATTTAAAGCTTGAGGCCAGCGTGGGCAATTTAGTGAGACATTAAATGAATATTTGAGGGAAAAAAGGCTTGGGGATGTAGCTCAGTGCTCCCTGTGTTCAATCTTGAGCACATGTACATACACACACACACACACACACACACACACACCACACACACACACAAACCACACACACACACACACACACATGGAAGAGCCAGTGCAATCCCTATTTGCTTTGGTCTTAGCAGGATCTTAGAATAACGTATAGAAATAGTACAAGTTTTAAAAAATTCATTAATTATAAATATATAAAGTACTGAAAAAACAAACCAAAATAATAAAAAATAAAACAACATATTCAAGTTGTGATGGGAAAATACAGTTTATGTTTAGGGTTTTAAAAATCAATCACAATAGAAGATGCATTGTCATTGATCCCCTCAGAATGCTTACCTCACTTAAACACACTTGTTCTTGGCACTAGCTGAAACATCTCAGGAAAGTCTCTTAAGTGAGTGTCTGTAGTTGTGCTGTGCGGCTGCCTGAAGGTCCTGACTCAATTTAAAACATTAACTTTCATGGTCACTTTGACTTGGGGGAAGTCAGAAGTCATGTGGTGCCAGATCCAGGAAATGTTACCTCACATTTTTATTTGACATAAATTGCCACAAACATTTGATCAGTAAGATGTGACCTAAGATATGGTGAATGTTTAAATAAAAATATTACTAAAAGATACATTTTCATTAATCCCCTTAAGGTACTCCTGCTCACTTTGACCATACTTTCCCATAGTTCTTAACAATATTTTTTTATTGTATTAAATTGAAGAAGTAGCTGGGCAGTGTAGTGCAGGCCTATAATCCCAGCACTTAGGAAGCCCAGGCAGGAGGATCGCCCTGAGTTCAAAGCTAGGCTGGGCTACACAAGTGAATTCAAGACCAGCCTGCACTGCATACCAAGACCTCATCTAAAAAAAAATTTAAAAACCTTAAAAAATGTTTCAAAAAGTTAACATTCATTGCATTTTTGATCACCCCTTCCTTACAGGTCAGTGGATGTGATTTTAGGAAAACATTTCAAATTATTTTACAAATTCAGTTTTGTGAAAATATATGTCTAGGTACTATCGCTGTAGAAAGAATTTGGCTCTCTTATACAGTGCAATGCTAACAGCAAATCACAATTTTAATTTGTTTTCCTCTACAAGAGGCTGTTTTTGAAATAGTTAATTTCTTTCTACTGGTCACACAATTACAGAATTCTTTTTAAAAAAACAAAACTCTTGAGATCCGTGTCTAGAGGCACTCAGAATGGCCCAGTGTTTGACTTACTATTGCAGGTTTTCTGACAATATATCCTAGGGCATCCCAGACCCTGAGTAACAGAACTGTTTATCTTTAAACCAAGAAGGTTGGGAAAACACCAGAATCTGCATGTGGTGTGTCCCCAAGCAGACTTGGAGAGGTTGGTGTTATGAGACTAAATTCTTATGAGATAGTCTAGAAGAAGAAGAAGGCAGCAGGACCTATGATGATTTCCCATGTTGTAAATGTGTTCACGATAGGATCAAGTGTGCCTTCCTTATCCAACAACAGAAAATCGTTGTGAAAATGTTAAGACAAACACAGCCTCAGAAAGATAAATTTTTAAAATGGAGCTTCTTGAGAAATAGATCAAAAAATTCCCAGCTGATTGAACATAATGATGAACTTCTGAAGAGACATGCTCTGCTTTTTAATTAAATGAGTCCTTAGTGATTTCCAGTGCCCAATCCAACCTTCTTCTTAAACAGAGCACTCTTCCTTCTGTATTACACAGGTCATATTGTGTCTCTTCAAATCTTTTTTGAAGTCAGGTAGGAGCAGTTTACCAAATGAGTAATTAGAAGAAAGCAGTTGTCTGAGAATATTAGATATCTTATTTTTATCCGCACTCTGCTACCACCTGTCTGGCTACTCTTGGACAAGGTACTTCCACTTTCTCTTAATACCTACTTCCTTGTCTAGAAAATAAAGGATAATTGACAGAAAAAACTGCACATATTTAAGGTATATTTGACAACCTTTTATATATGCATGAAATGGTGAAACTATTCCTACAACCAAGACACAACGAATGCTCACTTCTCCCCAGACCCTCTTCCATGCTCAAGCAATGGCTGATCTGCATCACTGTAGATATGTTTACATTTCCCAGAGGAGACAATAGCTACATTCACTGGTTTAAGGACTAAAATGAGATATATTTTGGAAATCTAGTTTCTCTGTCTTGAAACCTGAGGCAGCCATGTGATGCAAGGGCTGCAGCCTCCAGCTTTTGAGTCAGCAGCTGTGAGCCTGGGTCTTGACTCTGTCGTTTACTAGCTGCGTGACCTTGGGCAAGTTACTCAACACTTATACTTAGCAGACAGATAATAATAGCATCTATCCTCATTAAGATGTTGTGAAATAGCGTGCAAGCATTTAGCTCAAGACTGGACCTGGACATACAAAAACAACCAACCTATCTTTGTCACCTATCTTTAGACATTTCAGAGAGCATCACCCCAAATCAAAGAAAAGGAAATGACAACTCTGACCATCCCACCAGTGTCAGTCATTTTAAATGTGCTGTATGATGACGGTAGCTCATTTGTTAGTGTGCAGCTGACTCTGACACAAGTTATTTTAGTGCCACATTGCATTTCCTTTCTCAAAACGCTTTCTCCACACATTGTGACATCTTTCTAATCCCGTGTCCCAAGCATAAGACTTGATAGTTATCTCGTTTCGCCGTTGTAATTTGCAAGATAACTTGGCCAGAGGAGAGTAGATCACAGTCAGCCAACCACAAGAGAGTGAATTATAGTTACCTCTCGAGGTGGCAAGCACCATGGAAATAGAGATAAGAAACAGGTGCTTTTTTGTGGTAAGTGTTCTTCAGTGGTTTTCTCCCTTATATTCAGTACTGCTATTACTCTTTTTTTGAACTAGCAAACTCTGCTAAGTTCATACTTGATCAAGTTATCTCCCTACAAAAGAAACTTTGCACCACCGTTGCCAGCTTAGTGCAGTATAGTTTCTGGAACAAATTATAACTTTATAGAAGAGAGATTTAAGATGCTGTCAATTGAAAACTACTGGTGTACAAGGAAACCACATTTGGCATGTTTTCTTCCATTAATGATAGCCCAGAGAAATATATAAAGAAGGGAGTAATCCCTTCTACAGGGCAAAGAATCTCCTGCTACTATCCCTCCTATCTTGTAACATACCACTTATGCACATTAATTCACTCTCATTTTAGTCCTTCCAGAAACTGGAGTCTCAGACAATAACTTACGTACAGGTAGTTGATTTATAGACAGAATTCTAGTGAATAAGAGTGAGTGTTATGGTTTATATCTAGATGTCTCCCCCAAAGCCTGATGTACTCACAGGCAGGGCTTTTTGGAAGTGCTGGATCAAGTGCGAGTGATACTTATCAGTGGATTAACCCACTGATGAATTTATAACTAAATGTAATGTTTGGAGGTGAAGCCTGGTCTAAGGAGGTGGGTCATTATGGGCGTGGCCTGGGTAGGTCTACCTCCCTCCTCCCTCCTTGATCCCTTTCTCTGCTTCCCACTGCCATGACATAAGTTGTCTCTCCTCTGTTATGCCCTTCCACTATGCTGCCCTGCCTTGTAGCCAGATGACTATGGACTGAAACCTTTACAAATTGTGAGCCAAAATGGACCTCTTTTTCTGTGTTATGTTACATTATGTTACGTTATGTTACGTTACATTGTAATCCATCTTGCTAGCATACTCACACTGTCTTACTTTCCTGTGGCCTTGAAGAAGCAAGCTGCTAGACTGTGAATTGCTGATGAAGATAGCTGGGTGTCAAGGAACTCAGCCTCTAGAAGCTGAGGGTAGCCTCTGAGTGAGAGCTAAGAAAAAGCCACGAAGCCCTCAGTTATATGCATTACTAAGTTTCCTAAAGTAATAACATGATCCTGTACTCTATAAGTCAAACCCTCCCTTCCACATGAACTGTTTTCCATTTTCTTAGGATTTTTCCTCTGTCTCTTTTGCTATACTTTAATCAGGTACAATTAATCTGGGGAAATACAAATCATTTGAACTGACATGTATAGTCACTCACCAAATTGGAACAGGCCCCACAGTCTAATTCCATTTATACCAGGGAAATTCTATTAGGAGAATGAAACTATGGTGTACATTTTGTGTATTGTTACATTAACACTCATTAGTTTATCTTAAACTTTGAATGGACATTTTATCTGTGAGTTATTTTGTAAGACCATGCACTTGGTCATTTGAAAAATAGTAGTTCATTGATACCTCCCAAATGCTGATATACTTTATTTTGAAGTATCAAGAGAGCACATTAATATCACTACTGATTTTATCTTCCATTTTTAAAATGAAGAATACTCATTCACAAGGTAAGATACTTGTCTTAGTTACTTTTCTCTCATTGCTGAGACAAAATACCCAACACTGAAAATTAAGGAAGGAAAGGTCTATTTAGTTCACAGTTTGTGCAGGTTTCAGTCCATACTCGGCTGGCTCCAAGGCAGGGTGGTACATGGCAGGGGATAACAGCTTATGGTGGCAGAAGACAGCAAAAGCAACAAGAGCAAAAAGGGGAGGAGCAGCAGCAAGCAGCCTCTTTCCTCCCTTACACTGTGTGCAAACTACCCACCCGGGGCAGGTGTAGCACTCACACCCACAATCTCAGCATTGGGCCATGGCTCACTCATAAACTCTAAAATCCCACCCCATGATTGCATGGGGCTTTGGGGGGACACCCAGACACAAACCGTAACACTTGTTTTCAAAAATTCTGAATTTTGCTTGAAAGCTCTAACTTTATCATTCACAACAAGTACAAGTACTGTAAGTTGTTTGTCTTCAGGGACAGCCTTATTTCACACACTTTTTGAAAAAATATCTGCTGAATACCCAAGTATGACTGAATATAGCTTGTCTGACAGTTATTCTTTTAAAAATAAAGGGTGTTCTATATAAAAAATAGACTTGCCTCAGTCATCACGCAGTCACATAAATTATTTTCCTTGAGATAATCTTTGTATGTATTTTGGTGTGCATTAGGAATATATTGTGTATTTTATCTCATAGAATTTTAAAAAGATATAATCAAGGGTTATCATTTCATAAAACATAATTTTTATTGTTTTATCAAATTCTTAGATGAAGTTTTCTTTTTCCCTTCTCTCCCCCTCTCTGTCTCTCTCTGTCTGTCTGTCTCTCTCTCTCACACGCATGTCTCTTTCTGTCTCTCTCACACACACATTCTGTGAGTATACAACAGTGAATATAATTATTAATAATTAGTACAGTTTAGTGCCATTACCTTGACTTCTTTTAAATCAACAGCAATTTTGCCCACCACTACCTTTTATTATGGTGCAAATGTGAACGAAGTGAAAATGGCAAACAGAGTCTTAGTGTTACTGAGGTGAGGGGCTAAGTTGCAGTCTTGAACTAAGAGTGGGAACCATAGAAATGAAGATGGATAGAGGTAGTAAGGTCACTAGAAGATGGTAAGGGGGAAATTGTGGGTCAAAAATTATTGTAGTCATAAGCATGAGTAACTGAGAGAGCGATGATACTATCAAAAGAAATCAGGAAGTCAGGAAAAGGAAGGCTGTGTGGGTCAAGGTGAGTTCAGTGCTCTGCCTGTTAGGCAGAGAAGCAGCTATAGCCAAGTAGTCACTAGAAATTTTCTGGCATTTATAAGAACTACTAAGCTAACAGATAACAGACGATTGTGGTTAGAGCTACACTGGCATTTACATTATCTCTTTGCAGTTTAAGTGTAAAGGAGAAAAGGAAAATGCAGTTGGTATTTTAATTCCCTGAAGAATTTCTGTACAAATCTAGGAGAGAGCTCTGGCTTTTCCCTGATCCATATATCATGAAGACAGTCTTACAAAATGATACACATTTATTGAATGTATGTGTTAATTTTGCTAAGCTCTATGTATTTTCTGTCATCTCTCACCTTAGCTTTTAAAGGTTTCCTCGAGAGAAATTGGAATGCAAAGAGATTAAGTAACTTTCCCAAGGTAAAGCAGGAGGTGATGCAACAGGACTAGAACAGTGGCTCTGTGTGGTTTCAAAGTCCTCCCTGTCCCTGAAGCGTTTGCCTCCCTCCCATTCCCTTTTCACAAAATGAGCAACAGTGCCTGTTAGCACAGATCACTGGCCTCTATTATATGACTGTATCCAGAAACTCGATTAATACTGGGTTAGAGAATATTTTAGGAAATGCTTGTGTTGTGTGACTGAATTGAAAAATCAAGCCTTAAAAAGAACAAATATGCCAGTTTTGAACCATAATAATCATTAAAAAATAATAATAAAAATATGTTCTCAAAACACTTTAGACAAATAATAGAAAATGACCTTAAAAGCAAGTCTGAGCACCAAGGGGAGGAGCTTTTCCTATATGTAAGGGAAGACAGAAGAGGAGCCTTGGAAAGTAGCATTACGGATGCTAATTACATGAGCATGTACAGATGGATGTTCCAAAAGAGACCGCAGGAAGCAAGAGGCTGCAGTGACTGGCATTTGGCGAAGGCTTATTTTGTGCAAGTTCCTGTCCTTTTTTCCTTTCGCATTTTGCAAAATGTTGTCCCACATTTTACTTCATTTACTTTACATATGAGAAAGAAGACCATGAGGAAAAACTGTATCATTCCCATTGTATAACTGGCACCATGAAATGGAACTTCAAAAGCTAGATTTTTTTTTTCTGTAAACATAGTGGCTTCCTTCTGCCTAGGGCTTGAACAGCTTCCCTCCTCTCCTCAGTCCAGAAAAATGGGTAGAATATGCAAATGCTGACACCAGGAGGATGTAGCCCAGTTTCCTTTCCACAAGAAAGGGGAGAATGAGCTGAAGGTGGCTGCCAGTGATAAAGCAAACTGTGCTCTGTGCACCTGTCCTCTGTTCTTTTCTATGAAAGACCCTAACTCACTTGGACACAGTGAGGTGTGGGCAGATGGGCCTCTCCATCTCCATGGAGCTAGCTTTGAACAAACCCTTTTTTCTTTTTACCAAAATAAATTACTTCCTTTGATTTGGTCAAGGACAAGCAAAATAAACCTGAGCATGTGAACTTAGATGGTTGGTATCAGTTTGCAGAACTACCCAGTATTTGACAGAGACTGATTGAATAAATCTACAGCTTGGTCTCTCTAACCTCAATGTTCTGAGTTTACACTCGCTCTATGGGAATTGATCATCTATTTTTCTAAACACTGAACTATAATGATGAGAGACAGGTTTCTTTAGGGTCTTTCTGCTTGGAGTCCAAACTGAACATGTATCTCATAGAAGGCAAGGTCCATGGCACTTTCCGTGTGACACCAATACACTGCCCTTACACCACAGCAGAAGAAACTATTGTTAATTCTTTTATGTTTAAGGTTGCATGGGAGACACTTTGTATAGCACAGATATGTAAGTTATATAACTTGACAGTTAGCAAAGAAAAGTATCATGAAAAAACATCTCAGTAGAGCTAAAGTAGTGCTTTAAAGACTGGCAGGATTTATATAATCCAAAAAGATTCTGAAGATTTGTCAGATGTAAATAAAAAGAAAGCATGGTATAATCTTGTCACATAAAGAAACCAGTCTGGCAATAGCTCTGTAACCATTGATGCTGATACATCAACTTCACTGTATTAAGAAACACCTAGCAGATTAGTAAAGCATGCTCCTGGTTGTGTCTGGGTATGTTATGGAGGCGTGGCCCTGGGTACTATATGTAACGTTTCTAGCCCACTCCTTTCTGGCACTGCTCCCCTGCTCTGTGTCCTGGACACTGTGACCTAAGCACCTTTGCCACGACGTTACTACCAGAGCTAGCCTACCAGGGACTGAACTGCCAAGACCATCTCTCTACCAAGTTAAACCTACTCTTAAGTTGTGAGTTTCAGGCATTGTGTCACAGTGAAGGAAAGCTGACCAAAACAAACATAAGAGGATACCGAGATGAATTCAGGTTAACTAGATTTTCAAGGTTCAAATGATGGAGGATCATCAAGAAGAATTTTGATTATCATCTATTTAAGAAACATTTAGGGCTGGGGATATAGCTCAGTGGAATAAGTGCTTGCCTAGCAAGCGCAGGGTCCTGAGTTTGATCCCCAGTACCGCAAAAAAATAAATAAATAAAAAATAAAAAAATAAGAAACATTTAGATATAAGAAGAACTATTTCCCAGTAAGTTCACGTTGTTTTTGCCAAGATATATTCTTGCACCTTTATTTCACTCTCCATTTTTCTGTGTAAGAAAAGGGGAAAGAAGCACAATGGCTGAGACCTGATAGTCCTTAAAGAGAATAGTGGGCACAGCTTTCAGAACAGCACCTGCAGCTGTTCTTCTTCCACTATTGTTTCTGACAAGAATGCTAGGAACTGGGGAAATTTCCTTGCCATATTAAATTTTGACCCTTACGAAATGAGAATACTGCGTGTATTAGCGTTTGCAGGCTGCCATAACAAGATACCACAGATTGAGTGGCTTAAACAATAGAAATCTACCTTCTGACCATTCTGCAGGTTGCAAGTCTGGTTTTGTTTTGTTTTTGTTTTTGTTTTTGAAACTATCTTGCTCTGTAATTCAAGCTGGCCTCGAGTTCACTATGTAGCCCAGGCTGGCCTTGAACTCACAGTGATCCTCCTGCCTCAGCCTCCCAAGTGCTGGGCATATACCACCACCCCCGACTTTTTTTTTTGAAGTTTGAGATCAGTGCACTACTATGATCAGTCCCTGGTAAGGGCTCTCTCCTTGGATTGGAGAAGGCTGCTTTTTCCCTTCCCAGCATGCTCCCTTTCTTTAACCAAACATGGGGAGAGCAAAAATGTTTTCTGCTGTCTCTTCTTACAAGGTATTAATTCCACTCTAACCCTAAGCCTTTCATCTAACCCTACTTACTGTCCAAAAGCCTCATCTCCAAATCTCATCACATTGAGATTTAGGACCTTAACATATGATTTTGGGGGAAAGGACAAATATTTAGTCACTGACACTGTATATAATAATATACTTGCACAAATCCTCTTAATCACCTTCATATAATCACATTAAAAAATCAGATGGCATTCTGGGCAAACCAGAATACCTGAGCAAGCCAGGGATATAGCTCAGTGGCACAAGTACCTGCCTGGCAAGCACAAGGTCCTGAGTTCAATTCCTGGTACCAAAAAAAAAAAATTTTGAATACCTGAGGAGCAACTTTAACTGGACATGTGTTAACTATATCTCATACCTAATGTCTACAGTCCACTTGTTCATTCAGTACATGTATATCAACTGCCTATTATATGCCAAGCAGAATGGATACAGTATTTATAAGACAGTCACGACCCAGAACTCCAGGAATTTGCAATCTCTTGGAGATAATGGACATTAAATAAATTATTGCATTCATTTTCACCTCTGTAAATTTAAAATTTCCCCTTTTTGGAAAATATTATCTAAGCACTTCTTTTATAAAAAGTTAAATATCTTTGGAAGGTTTTACCCTTGGTTTAGGAGATTTCTTTAAAAAAAGAGTTGTGATTAAGGAAGTGGAAGGTAAGCTGCCATGTGTGAATGTGCTACTTTAGCGAAGCTTTCTTTTTTACTGTCAGAATGATTTCTCCTTTGTCTCTTAATAGAAAGGCAATCAAACCTTTCCCACAGCACCCCATCTCTCTCCTTTCACTTGCACCAATTATAGAATATCATCGCCTTTTACCACAGAAGGCTATCAAAGGAACCTGTGAATTCTTTGACTGAAAAGAATTTCTCTTCCATGTTATACCTTAGCTGACATGAAATAGGCCAATTCTTTCCTGTTTTGGAGACCAGAGAGCATTTCCTTTGATCTAAATTTTATGAAACTGAGTAAGGTCTGAAAAATCCCGTTTTAGAATATGGCACAGTGGAGAACTGAACATAAAGACCCTCATTCAGTAGTTTTAGGCCTAGGATATTTCCTTTTGGGTGAATAGGAGATCCGGATTTTAAAGCATTTATGAGTTAGGTACCTTTAAGGTCATGGAATTAGATGCAGGATTGGGCTGCTTATGTTACCCTCAAACAATGTCACAGGTCTATTTCAGAGTAGCCCCACAAATAAAATAAGAATGTACATCTCTTCAGTGTGCCCCTCTATGCACAGGCAAGGGAAGTTTCAAGATGCATATTTCACTGAAATTTAGATAGCGCTTCTTGGTTTCTGCTCCTATGTATTATGTAGCTAAATTGCATTCATTGCATCTATGAACTGATAATCATCATGACCAGAAACCTAAATGCTAGGATTGGTAATGGCTCTTTTATAACTGCAACAGTATGAGAACTCTTACTTGCATGAATGGGTTTAATAATAAATACTTAAAACTTTACCCCAGGCTCTTCTAACTAAAATAATTAAAACAATAATAAAACTCATAAAAAGTTTCCTAAAAGACTCCTTTGTTCTCAAATTTGGAAATGTGTACTGTCTTGGTTACTTTTCTCTCATTGCTGAGACAAAATAGCCAAGGAAAGGTTCATTTAGCTTACAGTTTGTGAAGGTTTCAGTCCAGTCCATACCTGGCTGGCTCAGAGGCAGAGTGGCACATGGCAGAGGGCAAACGTTCATGAGGGCAGAGCACAGCAAAAAACCTCAAGAGCAAAAGGGAAGAATGGTGGCAAGCAGCCTATTTCCTTCCCTTACATGGTAAACAGGCTACTCCCTCCCAGGGGTTACACTCACACAATCTCCATGCCCTCCTCTCCCACAGGCTCAGGATGTACACAAAGTAAGCACCTTGGCTTCCTGCTGAGTCACTCAGCCAAACCTCTAGACTCCCCAAGTTGACACAATGTATCAACCATTGGGTTTTAAGCAGCTTTTCATGGAACACTTTCTCCTTTCATTGGTGGAATCAGAACAGCAAAGAGAGATGGCAGAATAGGTGCAGGCAGCAGTTTACAGCCTCTCTGCACCTGGAATCAAGAGTACTCAGCAAGGAGAAAGAAGAGCTCTAGGAGTTAAAACAGAACGGACAAGAAAACCAATAGTCACAGAGAAACATAGAGCCAATATGGAGAAAAGAATGAGGGAGTCCGTAACACCAACTCTGTCTATGAGGGGTGTTGTCTACGTGCTACTCCCTAAGCATGAGGTAATCCCAGGAGAGACCCAGTAGCCCCAGTGGTAAACAGCGGACTGGAAACACTAGCCCCAAGAAAAGCCCATAGTTATTATAAGCTGTAAATCCGGTATGGGGATTTACTCTGAAAGTGATTCTTCTGACATGACAGGCTAGCTTTAGGGAAGTCCACTGTAGCATTTGCCATATCCTCTAATAGTATAATTAGGGCCAATTGTACAGAGGGGGCTATTGTTTGAAACTGAGCTATGGACTTCCAGGAAGATGGCAGAGTGGTGAACAGCAGAGATAGAGCCTCTCCGAGATTTAGTGTCCAGATGCTGGAATATAGCAACATGAGGAAGAGAAGAAGGAGGGAAGTGGGTACCTGGGACCCAGGAAGGATCTTAATTGAGAATTGAAGCCCATGCGGAGAGTGAAGAGAGAGACTTCAATGAAGAAGAAAGAGACAGCAAGCAGTGCTTTCTCCTTGAGCACTGACTCACTGCATGGGAGGGGCAGCTCAAACCTGCAGACACAGGGTGGCTATTGGCAATCCCAGAAGCCTCCCCCAAGAAGTGCATCAGTGGAGCAACAATTGGCCAGTAGCTATCTCAGAAAGAGAGAGGCCAACTGAACTTGGAGCTCAAGTCAGCTGAAGGCTGGCTTCATCTAGTGGCTGCCGATGTCAGGGCGAGGCTGCTGAGTTCAAGTCAGCAGAAGGTCAAGGAGTCAAGTTCAAACTGGCAGAGTAGACTTCAGACCCACACAATGCACACAGAGTGTTGCAAACAGAACGAACTGGGTTCCAGCATCACAGCCAGAAACCAGCCTGAATCAAAGTGGAATCAAAGGTGCAGACTTGTTGGGCTTACCCACTACCCCACCATAAAGCCATGGCTGGCTTGCTGGGATTAATCAACATGAATCTGGGCTCTCTCTGCCCACTATGTCTACTAGTGAGAGCAGAGACACACCTGAAAGTGGAGATTCTCTTTTTCTTTTCTTGTTTTTTTTTCTTGATTGTTCTTATTTTTATATGAGTGTGAACAGTTTCTAGTCTTTTTATTGTTGTTCTGTTCTATTCTTGCTTTTGCTTCTTCCCTCTTTCCCTCCTATCTTCTGCACCAGTTTCCCAAACTTTGCATGGTCTTCCTTTGTCTCCTAGCCTTGCTTCTAATCTCCTCCTCTTCCTCTATTTCTTTTTCCCCCTAACCTCTTCTGTTTTCTCTCCTAAAAATAAAATTGTTTTCTCTCCTGAGGGCTTACTTATTACATGCAATTTTCTGGTTCATGTTAGATTTTGTTAGATAACCACAGGCCTCATTCATATAGTTAAAAGCAGCAAATTAATAGTTATTGCAGTTTGCCATCTTTCTGGGCTACGTTTGATGCTATTGCTATTGCCGATTGTACTACTTTAGCCAAGGTGATATAATTGTTCTAACTGGTTGTTCTTCATGGTATGCCAAGACTGAGATAGTCTAAGGGTCATGAACAATACTATAGGCCAGTGCCAAATAACCAAGGGGTAGGCCAAATAGGCAGCAACTTCCTTCCCCAATAAATTGAAGAGGGAGGATCATGCAACATAATCAAAACCCAAAAGCCAGCTATGCCTGGAGGACATCTCTAAGAAGTAGTCATTTCCTAAGGTTCTAAATACTAGAAATAAACCTACTTACCATAAGCAATTTATAAGCATCAATCAAGGAATTAAACTACAAAAAAAAAAAGAAAAGAAAATTAGAAGCAAGATACAATCTTAGACATCTAGCTCACCAAAGGCAAACCCAGGGGGCAACAAGGAACAATTTGAAAGCCACCCTCCTGGACTCTTTGAAGTGGTAACAGCAGATGAATAAAACTGTAGGAAAAAAATAAGAGATTGAGCTACACCAGGGATCAAATTGCATAAAGCAACCACACCTCAGGATCCCTGAGGACATCCTACCACAGCGCTGAGGAGGAGACAGCCACCATAGACAGTCATGTAGCGGGGGGAGACTTAGCTGCAGACCTCCGAAGTTTAAGCAACAAGGAGCTTGGGCTGTGGAGAGCACAGTTGTTGGCAGCACTGTTAAGCAAGTTGTTGAACACTAGCAGGCCTAAGGAACAAAGGGATCCAAAACAGCAGGTGTCACAAAATGAATAAACAAAGCCCTCAGTGTGTAATACAGTTGCGATCACTTGTTAGCCCCAAAGGACCCCATGGTGCACAATAACATTTTAAGATTGGACATTGTGTGTGGTCATTTTGATACCAGGATGTTCCAAAACAAGGCAGATAGCATTTCTGGTTGTCATGGCCTATGTCCCAGTGGTATCAAAGAGGGAGCATTTGCTGAGAACTTACATAGATTACAGCTTCTTTCATAAGTTTCCTTTGTAAGTTTCTCACATGATTAAGGAGCCTGAGCGAACACTCGACCCTCTGAAAAGGACAATGAAGACATTTTGCAACAGTGACATTTTAAAGCTACCTCTTAGGAAAAACACTGATAAGCACCTGTAGGTAAAACAATCATAATCACCGTAGTTCCCTAACCTCCAGGAGAAACAAAAGATCAAAATTTCCATTTGGAGCAGATGGCTACGTGGCACCACCTCCTCACCCGAAGGCATATTCTTCCTATATGTGCTTTGTAATAAATTCTGTCTACACTTCACAACTACCCATGTGCCTTGTATGGTTTTTTTCTTTGGGTGGAAGACACAGGACTAAGGTATGAGGGCTGATTCCCCAGGGCTTTGTGAGCTGGCCTCTGGCAACAGCACTGCCCTCTGGAGTGAGGGCAAGACCTGTCACAAGTGGTTTTCTGAAGGTGCTGGATCTGAAAGTTATAGGGTTAAGCTTACCAGAATGCTTGGTTCTCCTTTGCCCTCCTCCAGCACAAGACTCAGTGGTCTCTCTGCTTTCCCCACACACTACATATTCAGATGTGTGCCTCTGCTTAGACGTTCGCCACACCGCTGGATGCCGGACAAGGGCACCCCGCCAGCCCACCTGCCACACGGCTATTGGAGTAGCAGGAACTTGGCTGCACAGAAGGAAACAAATACTAAAATCCTCTGAAGTGCACAGAGCTCAGAGGCAGACAGCACATCCCTGACTGGCCCTGTTCTGCAAGAAATGTGTGGCAAGACAGCCTGCATGTGGCAAGGAAACACAACGGGCCCAGTCTCTGCTCCCCATCCCGTCTCCATACCCTGTAATTTCCAGTGGTACCAGCCCTGGAGAGCAACTTCACCCATTCAAACTCTACGGCATAAATTAATTTTAAAAATTCATTTTCCTTTTTTCATTTTCTTCTTTTTTCATCTTTTTTTCTCATTTATATTTTCCTGTCACTTTGACCTAATTTATTTACTTTATAACCCTCCCCCTTTTTTTACTGTTTCTTTGGTTTACTTTTCAATGCTTATTTGTCTGTAACATGATATCAAAATTGGTTACATCCATTCTGGATAGACTCAGGCTTCAGGCTTCGCTGAGTCATTGTTCACAGTGCTAACAATATATGTACAACTCCTTACGTTCACTGGCTCACATGGACAATTTCAAACACTACCTCAGCGATCCCATAATTATGGATGTGCCCACTTACTTTTCTTAAGACACAGTATAGGAATTTGTGGAGTATATATTATTCCTTAAAAAACAAACTGGAAGCAATGGCAGTTTTACAGAAACAGTCTTTATTAAAAGCTTCTGGAATACTCCATCTAGCCAGAGCACAGGGTTAAGCAAGTTTTCAGAGTGATAATTCAGTTTGAATTATTATGTAATATGATGAAACATATTTTTAAATGGAACTGGATGCTATATAAAATTTTTACCATTACATAAATATAATCTGTTTTTTTAGAAGAAACATTAAAGATAGCTCAATGAATATGCCAAAATTACTAGGTCTGTATTTTGGTTTCATACAAAATGTCTTTAAATTTAAATGCAATTCTCATATAGCAATAACATTCTCATCTCTGAATTATATATTGCTTTCATAATGGGTGCCAAGAAACCCTTATATTATCTAGAATATAACCCTTGTTATGCCTTAAAAAATGCATGTGTGAAATGTTGGGTCTGATGTAAACCTCATAATTTAAAGTTTAACATTTAAAATAAGTAGGTTAACATTTTTAATATCTCCTAAATAAAAAATTCATCCAATATAGAAAGTTAGATTAATGGTAGAAAAGGAATGGTAGAAAAGATTCACAGTTCACCTTTTCAGGCTTGTATTAAGTATTTCACATTTATGCCTCCAGCTTTTCTTTTAAATAAAAGAAGAAAACATATTAACAAGCAGACATCTATTTACAAAACAGCATAAGAACAATATAAACAGTACAGAGTTACAGACAAAGTGGTAGGAAATTAACAATGGTTGTTATATTACATATTGATACCTTCAAAGTGGTTTCTCAGGAAAACAAATAGAAACATGCAATATTGATCAAACAAGTAATCATTAACTGTTCCTTTCAGTAAAGCAATAGAAGACAGTAGTACAACTGTTAGCTATCATGTGTATACATACATACGTGATTTCCCCTTCTTTCCTTTCTCCTTTGCCACATCTCAGTTGCCCATTATTTTTGAGCATTTTCCTTTCATTTCAAAATATCTATCATACCTCCTAGTTTTTATTCACTCTTTCAGGTTTTTACATTAGTGAGACAATACGTTGCTTACACATGGAAGTCTGAGTATGGTCTCTAGTTGTGAGTATGGTCTCTACTTGTGACCATTTACCTATAAAAGCCTCAAGTTTATCTTTCTTTATAGCTGAGTGTCTTGGTTACATTTCTCTCGCTGCTGAGAGGGTTAAGCAAGATACCCAATGTCCAAAATGAAGGGAGGAAAGGTTTATTTAGCTTACAGTTTGTGGAGGTTTCAGTCCATACTTGGCTGGCTCAGAGGCAGAGTGGCACATGGCAGAGGGCAAACATTCATGACAGCAGAACACAGCAAAAACAACCAGCAAAAGGGGAGGAAAGGCTTGCAAGTGGCCTCTTTTTCTCCCTTACATTGTAAACAGTCTACCCCCACCCAGGGGGCATGTAGCTTTCACACAATCTCCATGCCCTCCTCTTCCGCAGGTTCAGGATGTGTACAGAGTTAGCACTCTGGCTTCCTGCAGAGTCACTCAGCCAAACCCCTAGACTCCCCAAGTTGACACAATGTATCAACCATAACATTCCACCCCTTGTCAACTTGGCAACCAGACACACTTTAAACCAGTTTCCAAATACAAAGACATTATATTACATTAGAACCATAACATTTCACCCCCTAAAGACTAATGCACATCCCTTTATGCAAAAGGCATTTAGACCATCTGTAAAAGTTGCCAAAGTCCACAGTTTCAGCATTGCTGAAAAGTCCAATCCCAAGTCTCTTCCCAGGTGTGAGGCAAACTATTTAGTTACAAGCCCCATACAAATGAAAAGTTAAACACTCCCAGCATTCAATGGCACAAAACAAACATTACCATTCCAAAAGGCACCAACAGGGGAATACTGAGCATTGTGACCAAAGCAAGTCCAAAATACACCAGTGCTAACGTTGTGTCCTGTAATTCCGCATCCAGCACCTGAAGCAACTTGTGGCACATTGCGAGCTCCAAAGGGCTTGCTTGAGTCCACCCCTATGGCACTTCTGGTGGTTACAGCCTCCCTGGCTTCTCTCTTAAGCCCACTTTGCTCCCTCGCAGCTTTCCTCAGATGATCCACAGTCTGTCTTTTCTAAACTTCTGAGGTTTCCAGGGCACCTTTTGCTCCACACTCACAGCTTCACACACTGCCCTCTCAGGTGCACACTGTCTGGCCTCTCAGGCCTTCTGAAATCGGGGTGGAAGCCTCTTTAACCTCAGAACTCTTTTTTTTTGTTTTTTTTTTTTAGTTTTTGTTTTAAAACATAAGACTTTATTTTTTTTTCTTTTTAAAAAAATAAAAGCACAAAAACATATTAACAAACAGACACAAATTAGCATAAAGAATAGTACAATCAAAACTGATCTACAGACAAGGTGACATGGACTCAACAGTGGTTGTTGCTTTACCTATTGATATCTTCGAAGTGTATATATATGAACCCAGATACAGACATGCAAAATTGGTCAGACAATCCTCTCAAAAACAGAAAAACACAAAAAACAAAAAACC
Source organism: Dinomys branickii (assembly GCA_004027595.1). Taxonomy (NCBI): domain Eukaryota; kingdom Metazoa; phylum Chordata; class Mammalia; order Rodentia; family Dinomyidae; genus Dinomys; species Dinomys branickii. The sequence goes on along the minus strand of PVLD010013729.1, from coordinate 648 downwards.
AAAGACAAAACACAAAACAAAAACAAAACAAAACAAAAACAAAACCCCACCAATAGTTGCTGCTTTGCATATTGATATCTTCGAAGTGTGTGTTCAGGATAACACATACAGACACACAAGATTGATCAAATAACCCGTCATCAATTATTCCTTAGCATTAAGTGATATAATACAATAGTAGAATCATGTTAGCCCTCCTGCATATATGTATATTCATATATACATACATACATTTTTGTCTCTTTCTTTTCTCCTTTCCCTCGTCCCATCTGTTCTTTGTTTTTGAACAGATTTCCATCATGTCTCTTAGTTTATATTCCCACCCTCAGGTTCTTACACCAGTGATACAATATGTTGCCTGCACATGTACGACTGATTTATTTCACTTATGAGTATGGACTCCAGTTTTGACCACTTGCCTACAAAGTCTCCAAAACTGTCTTTCTTTATAGCTGAATAATATTCCATTATATAAAAATGCCACAATTTTTTAATCCAGTCTTCTGTGGATGGACACTTGGGTTGCTTCCACATTTTAGCTATTATAAATTGCGCTGCTATAAACATGGGTGCACATATATCAGAGTGATATGATGTTTTCAGATCTTCTGGGAAAATACCCAGAAGAGGAATAGCTGGTTTGAATGG